>KV014016.1:206741-225213 GCA_001598015.1 Dorcoceras hygrometricum
ATTTTGGAAGAGCTTGCAAGCAGCGATGGGTTCGAGATTGGCTATGAGTACAGCCTATCACCCACAGACGGATGGTCAGTCTGAGCGGACTATTCAGACTTTAGAGGATATGCTGCGTGCAGTGGTGATGGATTTCAGTGGTGGCTGGCAGGATTCCTTGTCCTTAGTTGAGTTTTCGTATAATAACAGCTACCAGGTGACTATCGGAATGGCTCCGTTTGAGGCGTTGTATGGTCGAAAATGTAGATCTCCAATCTGTTGGGAAGAAGTTGGTGAGAGACAGCTTTCTACCCCTGAGTTTGTGCAGCACATGAAGGATCAGATTGATTTGATTCGGAGTAGAATGAAAGCTGCTCAAGACCGTTTCTCTAGCTATGCTAACCGAAGACGTCGACCATTGGAATTTGAGGTTGGCGATAGAGTATTTCTGAAAGTTTCTCCCTTCAAGAGCGTGATGTGCTTTAGATTTAAAGGGAAATTAGCTCCTAGATTCGTTGGTCCCTTTGAGATTATCGAACGGATTGGACAGTTGGCTTATCGATTGAGGCTGCCTGCTGAATTAGCAGTGATGCATGACGTTTTTCATGTGTCAATGTTGAGGAAATATGAGCCAGATCCGTCCCATGTGTTGAGAACCGATGAAGTTGAGCAACATTCTGCCTTGAGTTATGTTGAATATCCAGTTAAGATTTTGGATAGGAAGGAGAAGCAGCTGATGAACAAAGTTGTTCCGTTGGTGATTGTCCAATGGAGCAAGCATGGCAGAGAAGAAGCAACTTGGGAACCGGAAGAGAAGATGCAGCGGGAATGGTCGCATATGTTTGAGTAGATAGATGTATTAATTTTCGGTTTCTGGTTGCGTTTTCTTTAATTCTTCTTTCTGAATTGTTCAATTATCTTGAACTCTTGGATTTTTAGATGATGAATTTCCATTTTGTGTTCTGCTGTTGCGATAAATTGATTAAATTCTTCCCTGAGTTTGCCTTTTGATTTCGAGGACGAAATCTCTTAAGGTGGGGAGAATGTGAGGATTGAGAAATTCGAATAGTGATTAATCAGATTTTTGTAGGATTAGTCACAGGAATTGGAGTTGTCGAATTTCTCTATGTATTGAATCAGCCGCAGCGAAATTCTTAAAGTCAACGCGGGTCAGCGGTACTGTAGCTTGCAGCTGGTAGAATTTGATTTAGATAGTTACTGTAGCGTGTGAGACGTACGTCGTCGTTTTGATTGAAGAGGTTGCTGCTGGTAGACATTTCATTTAGCGCGAGAGTTAGCGAGAGAGCGACACGTGTTGGTCAACATTTTTGAGTCTTGACTACTGGACCAGCAGATGCGTGAGTAAAGGAGCGACCAGCTGATGGTTTGAAAAACCAGCCGTGAGAGAATTGTTGTGAAGAATGCGTTGCGACAGGGTGACCAGCTGTTGGTTTGAGGAACCAGTCGTTGGAGCAATGCGACGTCGTTTTGTTAAGTCGAAACTCTGCGTTTTGGTTGCGTCTGGATTGTTTAGCGTAACCAGCTGCTAATTTTTCTTAGGGAATTTGGTACCAGCTGGTGGAGCGCTACGATGTCGTTTGGATTAGTTGACGCGTCGTCGTTTTGGCTTGTTTTGCGTAACCAGTCGACTGATGGGTTTTTGTAGAGCTCTGTTACCAGCTTTTGGTTGCTTCACAAGAGATATATGTTGTCAGCTGATGAAGCTCTGCGACGTCGTTTGAGTTAGTTGGAACGGTGTCGTTTTGACGTTTCTTTTGAGAATGCAACGAATGATTGTTGCGACTGGGTTTTTTTAGCGGATTTCTACTATTCACAACGACTGATTATTCTTGTGATCAGCAGACGTTGTATTTGAGAGATATAAATATTGAAGTGTTGATCGACACTTAGAAATATTTTGAACCCGATATTTCTTATCTTCTTATCCAAACCCTCGTTGAGCTACTGTTCACCCGAGCATATCTTCCTTAGATTTCCGCCGTTCTCCACCGATGATGTGAGTGAGTTTGGTGGCGCTGGATTCGTTGTGAGTTTCTCTTTCGATTGCTACCCATTTGAAGCTCTGAATTAGCGTTGGAGTGGAAGCGAGTAGCTATTGGTGTTCGAAGCTTTTTGGAGAAGTCTGTTTCGTTGTTCTCATGCTGGTTTAAGCTTCGGGGTGAGCATTTCTCGTTGAATTGAGCTTTGTCTAGTAGCTATTACCTGCGTAGAATTGTTTAGAACTTGAGTATGGTTCTGGCCGTAGGTATTAGAGTGTACAGGTTCTGATTTATGCTTGAATTAAGCTGATTTTGAGGCTTTGAAACAGATTCCAGCTTCCAGAAAGTCCTGTCGTGCATTTTAGGAATCTGTGAGGTATAATTTGAGGATTGAAGGTACGAATTGAGCAGATTTAGCAGCTTATAGCATGAGCATGACTATGATTGATGTTGCGAACTTGCTGATGTAATTATATGATTTTACGTGTTACAGTTTGTTGAATTGATTGAATTGTACATTCTGTTTCACATATGAATTAATGTATGCATTGTGCATTGATGATTGATTGGCATACACGCATACATATTTTGCCTGACAGATTGATTGATGACCCGAGATTAGAGCCACGTTGTGACTGTCCAACTGAGTTGTCGTGCCCGAAAAGTCCAACTCTATCATCGGAGTGGTGGCGACCGGATTCGAGTGTCTACCACCGATCTGTGATGGGTTGACGGACCCTAAAGATTACGGACCGATGATTTCCACCGGCTGACTTGCTGTGCGTGGTATAGAGGCTCGATTGATGTGATTTCCAGTTGACTTGCTGGTCTATCTATCCGATCTTTGATAGCCCTCATGCATTCATGGCATTGATTATAGCATGTTGCATGTTAGCTGTTTAGATATCTCTTCGTACTGAGGCTTGACCTCGTATTTGTTTTCCTGCTTTTGTGTTGTTTGGGTCTGTGTTAACCATTTGCAAGATCTTCAAGTAACCAAGCTGGACAGAGTGGAGGTTCAGTTGGTCGATCCCCATTTCCATGAGTCCCAGTTATTTTATTTATGTATCGAACCCGGGGGATGCCCCGTGTCTTATGTATTTTTTGGGATCTGTATTTGAATTGATAATTGTGTTACCTGTTTTATTTGAGTCTGAGTCAACTCATATTTTGATTATGAATATTTTGAATGTATGATTTTAAGTTCAGGCCTAATTTATTTCGAAAATTTTTAATCCCGACTTTTATGCTTCCGTGATTAAGTGCTTAATTGTGCTATTATCTTGAGTAATTAGCACGGGGCCTGACATGGTCAGTATGAGCGGACCATTCAGACTTTACAAGATATGCTGCGTGCAGTGGTGATGGATTTCAATGGGGGCTGGCAGGATTCCTTGTCGTTAGTCGAGTTTTCGTATAACAACAGCTACCAAGTGACTATCGGGATGGCCCCATTTGAAGCTTTGTATGATCGTAATTGTAGATCTCCGATCTGTTGGGAAGAAGTTGGTGAGAAACAACTTTCTACCCCTGAGTTTGTGCAGCACATGAAAGATCATATTGATTTGATTCGGAGTAGGATGAAGGCTGCACAAGATAGATTTACCAGCTATGCTAACCGAAGACGTCGATCGTAAGAGTTTGAGGTTGGAGATCGTGTGTTTTTAAGATTTATCCTTTCAAGAGCGTGATGAGGTTCAGATTTAAGGGCAAATTGGCTCCTAGATTCGTTGTTCCTTTTGAGATTGTTGAGCGGATTGGGCAGTTGGCTTATAGATTGAGGCTGCCTGATTTATTAGCAATGATACATGATGTTTTTCATGTGTCAATGTTGAGGAAATATGAGCCAGATCCTTCCCATGTTTTGAGAACCGACGAAGTTGAGCTAGATTCTGCCTTGAGTTATGTTGATTATCCAGTGCAGATTCTGGATAGGAAGGAGAAACAGTTGAGGAACAAGATAATTCCGTTGGTGATGGTTCAATGGAGCAAGCATGGCCGATAGGAAGCTACTTGGGAAGTTGAGGAGAATATGAGACAAGACTGGCCTCATCTATTTGAGCACTGACAGTGAGAATTCCAGGTAAATTCTAAGCTTTGATTCGAGTTGTTAAGTTGTTTGTGTGTTACTTGAAATGTTTGATTGTTTCTGCCCCTGTGTTTGCCTTTGATTTCGAGGAAGAAATATCTTAAGTTGGGGAGAATGTGAGGATTGAGAAATTATAATAGTGATTAATCAGTTTTGCATAGGATTAGTCACGAGATTTTGGTTGAATCAGCGATGACCGATCGCTGATGGGCGTTGGTATTTCAGATGTTGTCTGTCAGCAGAGGTGCTAAGAGACTCAGGAGCGACGACGTTTTGGGGAATAGGAACCAGCTGTTGGTTTCGTTAGAGTGTTTCTTATCAGGTAACAAAACTACGTCGTTTGGATAGGTTGGAATGACAGCGTTTTGGGTGTAGCGCTTTGTGTCAGCTGTTGGTTGTATTGATATGATCAGATGTTGGTTTGATCAGCTGTTGACAGCGATGGTGACGTGTCTCTCTACGACATCGTTTTGGATTAGCGTAAAAGACCAGCAGTGAGTTGCACGAGAATTCAGCTGTTGGTAATCAGCAGTGGCGTAATCAGGTGTCAACGCTAGTCAAATCAGTAGAGAGTGTGTAACGAGAAGCAGCTGTTAAGTTAGCGCGAGGATGTGATCAGCAGTAGCGTGTTGGTCAACTCAGCATAGTTGACTGCTGGTGTTGTAGCGCAAAACAGCTGTTGCTATTGCAAGATATTTGATCAGCTGTGAGATAGCGTGACATCGTTTGAGTTAGTTAACGTATTCAGCTGCTGGTTGTTTTGAGAGAGATTTATCCTCATCTGTTGGACCGCTACAGCGTCGTTTCGATTAGTTGGTACGACGTCGATTGATGTTGTGTAATTGAAGTGCAACGTCTGTTGGTGTTGGTTGTTCCCGTTGAGAAGAAACGTTGGATTCAGTTGTAAGATTTCTACTGTAGCATTACCCGAAGTCTGTTTAGGGGAACAACAGCTGTTGTATGGAGATTTATATATAAGTGTTGAGCGACACTTAGATTATTTTCCAACCGATATTTCTTATCTCCATCTTCAAACCCTCGATAGCTACTGTTCACCCGAACATGTCTTCCCTAGATTTCTGTCGATTCCAGTCGTTGTTTTGAACGAGATTGGTGGCGCTGGATTCTCCTTGAGTTGCTCTTTAGATTGCTACCCATTTGAGGCTGTAGTTCGACCTTGGAGAGGATCGCGGGGTAGCAGTGTTGTTCGATTAACTTCGCCAAGTGAAACCCGAGACTTCTTCAGCTCTCTTTAGCTTTTGGAATTCAGCTTCCAGGAAGTGCCTGCTGTGTTGGGCATGACCAGCGAGGGGCAGTTTTGTGCAGGTGGAGTTGTGCCGTGCTTTGAGAAATCTGTTGAGGTAGAAATCAGCTATGAGGTACGAATTGAGCAGCTCTAACAGCTTTGAGCGTGGACATGGCTGTAATTCGTGTTATGAATTCTGTGTTGAATTGATGGCTCAATTACGTGATCAGATTTTACCTGATTTGGTTATTGATGTTCTGTTTTCACGTATTATTATTGTATGCATTTAGAATTGATTATTGAATGGCATTCATGCATACATCTTGGGCCAGATTGATTGATTGATGACCTGATTAAGAGCCACGTTGTGACTGACAGACTGATGTGTCTTGCCTGAAAAGTCCAACTCTATCATCGGAGTGGTGACTGCCGAATTCGAGTGTCTACCACCGAGCTGTGATGGGCTGACTGGCCCCGAAGATCACGGACCAATGATTTCCCCGGTTGATACACTGTGTGGGTATAGAGGCTCGACTTGAGTTTATTTGCCAGTTGATACACTGGTCTTGATTACCGATTCCTTGACAGCCTCATGCATTTCATAACTTGATTTATAGCATGTTGCATGACTTGCTGTTTTTGGATGGCTCTTCGTACTGAGGCTTGACCTCGTATTCCTTTTCCTGCTTCTGTTTCTTTTGGGTCTGTGTTACTCATTTGCATGATCTACAGATAACCAAGCTGGATCGAGTGGAGCTCCAGCTGGTCGATCCCCATTCCCTTAAGTCCCAATTATATATTGCATTATGTATTGAACCAGGAAATGCCCTGTGTTTTTATGTATTGGGGACTGTATCTGATTTGATATTTGATGTTACCTGTTTTTGTATGAGTTTGATTTAACTCGTATTTTGATTATTGATATTTTGAATGATGATTTGAGTTCAGGCCCAAATTATTTCGAAAATTTTTAAGCCCTGTTTTTACGCTTCCGTGATTATGTGCTTAATTGTGCGGTAATCTTTGTTGATTAGCACGGGGCCTGACAAGTTCTCACAGTTGCGGATGTTGGGATTGGGTTATTGTAGTAGCTTACTATAATCAAATTCTTCTTGTAGAATCCTTCGTGAACAAGGAAGAAGGGGAGACGTTGGAGTTTAAGTTTCGAACTTCTATAAACAAACTCTGGTCCCTTTATATTTTACTGCATTCAATTTTTAAATTACTGAATTCATTTTTTACTCTGTTCACCATTCAATCGAGTTCATTCCGCACATATTTTGTTACTCGAGAGAACAGATTGCGTTGAGACCCTTCGAGCTGATAACTCATCTCAGAGGTAAGCCGAAGGGTTGTAAAACTGTTTTAAATGTATTTTCGTGAAAATTGTGAAGTAGTTTATTCACCCCTCCCCCTCTGAACTCCGGAGCTATTATTTTACCATCTTTTCAATCCCATCAAGTGGTATCAGAGCGGGTATCACAGTGTTTGAACAGATTGTGTTATTTGAAATTATTAGATATGTCTATTTCTCACAACAAAATTCATATGTTTTCCAAGGAGAAATATGATGTTTGGAAGATAAGGACGCAATCTCACATGGCAGCTCAAGATGACGACATGTGGTTCTTCATCACCGATGGCCCGATAAAGATAATGAAGCCTAATACAGTTGTAGCCATCTCTTTCAGTGCGCACAATGGGTTGAGAAGCTCAGATTGGAGTGGACTTCTGAACATAAAAAGAAGGCGAACCTAGACAACTTGGCAAAGGATTTTCTATATAAAACGCTGGACAATAATATGTTCAGCAAGATTCAGACCTACGTCACTGCCAAAGAAATTTCGGACGAGCTGATTCAAATCTGCGAGGGCAGTGAACAAACCAAGGAGAATAATCTTACTCTAGCCCTGCAGAAGTTTGATTCGATGAAGATGAAATCTGGAGAAACAATGATTGAGTTCGATGAAAGATTCATTTAAGTGGTGATAGATCTGACCAGACTCGGAAAGGAGTAAAGCAGAATGTTCTTCTAGTTGAAAATTTGTGTTATATTTTAATTAATATCGGTCAGCTGTGTGATAGTAATTACTCTGTAAATTTTCAAAAGCACACATGCACAGTTCAGAATCCGGAAGGTCTGACCGTGTTAGTAGGATACAGATCGGGGAATACTCCAAAATTTACTGATAAGATCAGCCGCATTCTGTGTAAACCTGCCTAGTAGCTGACTCTTCTAAGAGATGGCTATGACATCAGTTGATGAATCATCTGAATTTCAAAACTATTACAAATTTGAGTACGCGTGAGTTAGTCACTGGTTTGCCCAAAATAAAATTTTGACAAGATTTTTTCTGCTTGTCAGATGGGGAAACATATACATCAAAAAGATTGACGAAAACAAAGCCTCCCGAAGCCTGGAAATTTTTACATATGGATGTTTTTGATCCTATACCCATGACCAGCTTAGGTGAAATGAAATACACCCTTGTAGTTTTTGACAATTTTTCAAAATTTACTTGTGTGATGTTTTAAATTAAAAAGATCAAATTGTCGAACATCTGATAAAACTTTTAAAACGTTTGCAAAATGACAATATTGCAGTTTCAACCGGATCAGAAGTGATAGAGGAAATGAATTTTTAAATTATAGACTATCCTCTTATCTGGATGACATTGGAATCAAGCATGAGCTTTCAGCAGCTAGAACACCTCAACAGAACGGGTTGGGTGAGGGTAGAAATCGAACATTAAAAGAAACTTTTACAACTATGATTGCTGATTCCGGAATTTCTAAAAAAAATTGGGCTGAAACAGTTAACCCAACTTGCTATACTCAGAGCAGATCGATGATTAATAGCATCACGGTGTAACCCCATATGAGATATGGAATGGCAAGAAATCTAATATTTCTTACTTCAGGGTGTTTGGATGCAGATGCTTCATTCACAACAATAGCAAAAATCATCTAACAACTTTCGACGTGAAACTGATACAGGAATCAATCGCCTCTTCAACAACAGAACGCTGACTATAGAAGAATCAGCTCATGTGGTGTTCGATGAGACCAGTTTGCAATCTTCGTCAGCTGTGAACTTGAACGATTTGTGCACCCATCTGGAATCAACCAACCTATATGAATCATGTGATGACGAGGCACATATCAGAATCCAAGCTGATGATCAGCACGCACTGGACGTTGAAGTGTTGCGAAAGCTGATGTCCCAGGTAACATTGAAGTCATTGATTTGACTAACGTTGGCCCACTGCAGGACCAGCAAGCAACAGGTGTGCCAGCTGTCAAGGCCTCTTCACACGACGTGCAAGCTGATCCACACAAGCTGATGCAGATGACGTACAAGCTGATCACGCTCAAGCTGATGCGGACCATGTGCAAGCTGATACAGATCGAGCGCAAGCTGATGCAGACCACGTGCAAAATGATACAGATTTCACGCAAGCTGATGACCCAAACAGATAAGGAATTATCATCCAACTGAACCAGTTCAGATCACAGGCGTCAGCACACAACACGAAGCAAATCCTTTTGGACCTGATCTTCGGAGGCATAGAATTCACCCACTTGAGCAGGTCATAAGTAACATTACTTCACCAGTTCGCACACGAGAAGATCCCTCCAATGGATTCCCCTGCTGGTGTCAGTCCTGAGGAGCTGACAAAATTAGATACATGGTGGGACCATGAGCTCAAGGCATGGTGCTACATGTTGGATTCTATGTCCAACGAACTGCAACGACGATTTGAGGAAATGGGGTATGCTGCTGACATCCATTTTCACCTTAAAGAGTTGTACGGGGAGAACTCACGAGCCGAGAGGTTCACTACAGTCAAGGAACTCATGACCAGCCCACATGTGTGAGGGGACTTCAGTCTGTGAGCATGGGGTCCATATGATTGGGCTCATTGAAAAGTTGGTGGGCCTCGAACTCAAACTTACACATGAACCGTCTACGGATTTGATTCTCCTTTCTCTCCATGTTTCATTAAACCCTTTGTGGTCAACTTCAACATGAACAAGTTGGATGCCACCATTGAAGAGTTTGTAAACATTCTTGTCGTTTTGAGGGAACCATGAATAAGGACAAGTTCGTCCTCCTCTTGGGCACTTATTCGTCTGCGAAGAAGGGGGCCAAACGCAAGGGTAAGAAGCATTCTGCCCCTACAAAGGAGTATAAGCCCAAAAAGAAGCCCAAGGCAAGGGCTCTTAAACCCAAAAAGCCTGAGGACATTACACCATTGCCACAATTCTAGTCATTGGAGGAGGAATTGCTGGGATTACCTTGAGCAGCTACGAGCATCGAAAGGTATATTCTATATTGAAATAAATATGTCTCTTAACTCGACTTCTTGGGTACTTGATACCGGATGTGGATCTCATATCTGCAACGACTTGCAGGTAATGACAAGAAGTCGACGACTTAGGATGGGTGAGACCAAACTGAGCAAGACTTGATGCTGTGGCATAGGAGATGTTTATTTGTTTCTGCATTCTAATTTAAGTTTTTGTTAAAGGATGATTTATTTGTTCCTGATTTAATAAAGAACATTATTTCCGTTCTTATGCTTGATAGTGATGCATATTTTTGTCATTTTGCTAATTGATGTGCAGTATTTACAAGAATGAATGTTAGATAGGAAGTGGGGAACGCAAAAAAGATCTATACAACTTCAAATTAAGAGAAATTCCAACTCATGATGTGGAAACACACACAACAAAAATTAAAATGAAGTATGCTAGTCTAAACGCGGCACAACTTTGGCATGATAGGCTAGGTCATATTTCCTTAAAGAGGACGAATAAGTTGGTTGGGAGTGACATGTTTAATATGTCTGATATTAACTCCTTACCAACATGTGAGTCCTTACTCAAGGGAAAAATTATTAAATTACCCTTCACGGGCAAACCTGAACGTGCTCAAGATCTATTGGATTTGATCCATACTGATGTATGTGGCCCACTCAGCATTGCTTCATCACATTACCGATGATTATTCTAGGTATGGATACTTGTACTTAATGAAGCACAAGTCTGAATCCTTCGAAAGGTTCAAAGAGTTCAAGGCTGAAGTAGAAAAACAACCGGGAAAACATATTAAAACGCTTCAATTCGATTTAGGTGGAGAATAATTGGGTGTCTATTTCAAGACTATCTTAAGTAGAATGAGATTCTCTCATAGTGGATCCCTCAGACCACACCACAACTCGATGGTGTGGCGGAGCATCGTGATCGAACATTCATGGACATGGTTCTATCTATGATGAGCTTCACTGAACTTTCCTGCCTCGTTTTTGGGCTATGCACTCCAAACAGCGGTAATGTTGTTGAACAATGTCCACACTAAGATAGTGGATAAAACTCCATATGAGATATGGATGCACAAACCAGCCAAGTACTCGTACTTTAGTATTTGGGGATGCCTTGCTTACATGAAGTAGACAGTTGGAGATAAACTAGATAAAAGATTCATCTTATGCTACTTCGTTGGGTATCCAAATAATTCTATTGGAAACTAATTATACTATCCAAATGAAACAAAAGTGTTTATTTTTAAGAATGTCACCTTCATAGAGAAGGAATTTCTACTAGATAGAAAATGAAAGATAGTAAAACTCGAAAAAGTTCGAGAACCAAATGAAGTACCAAGTGAGTCTCCCACATCTCAAGAACCACTCTCTGATGTGGACGCACCTAAGCAATCTGAAAGGGTTCTTAGGGATCCTGTTAGATTTGGTTTCCTGTTTCAAGAGGATCAAAGTGATCCAACTATTGGATGTGATCCAAGAACCTTCAAGGAGGCAATTTCCGATTATAATTCTAATATGTGGCTTGAAGAAATGCAATCTGAGATTGACTCGATGCATTCAAACCAAGTTTGGACTCTTGTAGATCCTCATGAAGAACTAGTTCTTATTGGGTGCTAATTAATATACATGAGAAAACTTGGGCCTGGTGGTAAGTTATTGGCCTACAATGTAGTGTCCATTATCCGATCACGCAAACCACATGCATGAGATAAAATTTTAATTGATTTAAATTTTAATTTAGGCTTTAAAATAATAATGATGATTTTATTTGAGATTTTAAATGTATATGTTGAGGTTTCAATTTCAGATGAATACCCGGTACCGAACCATGGAGGGTAGACCGGGGACGATAGAGGTGACTTTAAAATATTCCAAATTTATTTTAAGGATTTTAGTAGACAAATGTATTTATTTAATGTTTAATTTAAAATTTTGCCTAATGATTGGACAAAAATTATATTGTTTTGCGATATACCCGTTTAACCGATTTTTCTTGCAATTGAGCGGGTCAACGTAAATTATATTTTTTTTTATGCCAAAGTCTTAAAATTTACTCCATGATAATAATAATATTTAATGATTAGGATTAAAATTTTATGGGCTTGAGACTTGAGTATTAAAATTAATGTCTAACAGGTGTAAATCGTACCCAAAAGCCTACTTAATTCCACCCTAAACCTTTGAGCCTAGTCTAGCACGTTTTTCATCAGACTTACACTCATTTCAGCCATCACCCACCTCCCCAATCCTCTGAAATTCGAACCATACATCAAGGCAAAAGTTCAACGTCGTTCCCCCGTTCGCCTCTACGCATTCGGTAATGTGTATTTCCGGTTCATCCAAAAAAAGGCAAGTTTAATTCTCCTTCTCTGCCACAATCAGATCATAATATGTGTGTTTTGAATTGATTTATGCATGATAATTATTCTGGAAATTTTTGTTGTTTTATTGAAGGGCTGCGTCTTGTGTTCTTTTTCCTGCATGTGTTTCGTTGCTTGGTGCTGTGGGGGTGGACGAGAGGTAGCTGCTGCCATTGAAGAACCTTATGGTGGATGTTAGGTCTAATATAGAAGGCTTAGTACGTGGGGGTTGGGGATTGGAAGGCTAGTTTGCAGCTGGACAGTAAGCAGAACCACGTAGAGGTTGCAGCCGTGCCGTCGAGTTCCGCAGTCTTTTGTGTTGTACTATTGTCCATCATCCAGAGGATGTTGTGACTGATTCTAGGGGTTGAGGGGTATGTATTGGTGAGTTTGGAGAGGGATCATCGCAGGTTAGCATTGCTGGACGTGCAGGACAAGAGGAACCAGTGTGTGAATGCTGCGAGGAGAGGCGGGCAACGATTTGTACGGTGTGGAGGATACTGTCTTCATGTTGTGCGACCTTGGATCAAAAGAGGATTGTTTCTAGATCTGTATGGATGTTAGGGAGTCCTAGAGGTGTTGGATCTGGTCTAGGTCGAAACTAGGAAGCGTGAGGAGTCATTAAGTTAAAGCTGGTACACACATGAGGATTCCGTGAGAGGCGAGTTATGGTTGGTGCGTTTGAGTTGTGTGGCTTCTTGTGGTCTTGTCCAGTAGTTTATGGAGGTGTTTCAGAGTCATAATTCATTTTAGGAAGGTCAATATACGAGGTTAGGGGCTGTTGTATAATAGTTATTAAGCTAGAAGTCATACGGACCCGAATAGGAGCCAAGGAGAGGCAGCATGTAGAGCTGAGGTCGTGGAAGCATCCCAAAGGCATCCGAACATAATTTTTATGGCTTCTGAACATGTTTACTATTTGTAAAATTATATTCTCTAGGCTTCGGTTGGTTGTGATGAGTTTTGGCCTTATCCGGTGACTCGTCGAGATCGTACGGTGTCCGAATATCCTGTTGAGAAGCCTAGAACGATTCCAGTTGATCTCGGCTAAACATTTCTATATTGTCTAACACATTGAAAACATGTTTACGGGCAGCAAGCTTTTGAAAATGAAAAGGATGAATTTTTATGATGTTAATGGCATGAGACATGATTTTGATGGTTTAAAATAAAAGGAGGAAAATTATTTTGAGGAATGCGAGTTGACTGTAACCAAGACGTAAAGGAATATGATGACTACAACGCATGAGGTCCGTAGAGCCATATTAAAGGGGATAGTGACTACGACGCAAGAGATCCGTAGAGCTATTCAAGCCGAGTACTATTGTTTATAGCTTGATCAAGCGAACAGAGGGGTCGCATCATTGATAAAACTTCACCCAAAATGTTATTTTGAGGATTTATGTTATTTACATGCCATGATGTTGTTTTGAGGATTTGAGGTTAAAGTTTATTTAAAGCATTTTGACGATGAGGTATGAATTTAAAGTTTAAACTTTAATGTGATTTTAAAGTTCTGATGTTGAAGTTTAAAAGTATTTTAGTATCGCTTTTTTCGATGCATGTGAATGTATATTTATTATTTGTTATTCAGGTTTCAGCTTGTCGAGCCATTAGGCTCACTAGATCTGATTTTGTGCTGGTTCTAGCGATGTTGAGGTCCAGGGCGACGATGCTTGAGGAGCATCGGATATCAACAGCGCACTCCTGAGACCTTCTAAGCTTCCGCAAAAGATTTTTATGAGATGATACGTAAATTTTGAGGATACGATTTCCTTCATGTGATATTTTTGAAATAAATCTTGTGTCGTCAATGTTTGAAATTTGATATTTAAGTCGTTTGAAAATTTTGGGCATATACGCTTTACTGCGATATGGCATTATTTGATTATTCTTTTTTTTGCATCAACTTCAATTTTGCGAAGATTGTTGGAAAAATTATCGAGGCTACTATTCACGTGAATAGTGAACGAAAAAAAATCATGCCTTCTATTTAAAGCAAAATATTTTAGAAAGCCTGATCGTTTCAGTTGGTATAAGAGCAAGGTCCTGAAGGGTTGTGCCTGCTGTCGGTTCCGAGAAGCTCAAGAGTCACGCCTCCAGTTTGTAAGTTTTTAAAATTTTTATAGTATGTGTGTTTAAATTAAAATATTTTAAATGTTACTAGAGTATTGGATCACATGTCTTACCATAGATCCATGTTGGTTACGTGTGATCTTGGACTGTAATTACAAAATTCCTCCAAGACGATGAATGAGCAGGGACTCAGGCAACGAGGAAGAGAGACGAGACCCAGCTCCACCTCCACCCCCTCAGTCTAATGGAGAATTGTTAGCTGGTTTGACACTTTTACTTGGGAAGCAATTTGAGGCTACTCAGATGGTGAAATCGGAGGTAGTTGAGCGTTTTCGGAAGATGAGTTAGAAGGAGCTCTCGGTTAACACCAAACCGACATGTTTGAGGACTGGATTAAGTCTTTGGATATGATTTTCAATGTCAGGGAGTTGGGCAATGGGGAAAGGGTGTGAGGCACCAATTAATTGCTGAGGGGCGATGCCTGTGAGGACTGTAATTAGACAATGTGATTAACGGCCGATCAGTCTAGATTAATGGTAAACTAATCGAGATTATTTCAGCTTAGATAGTATCAGCTGAGGTGGATCATCTAGGGCTCAAGCTGATCCTATGGTTCGTGCTAAGCTGATAGTGGAAGCTGCCTTGGGTTTCAGTTTAGACCAGCATGGGCGCGAGCTGTTTGAGTGGCCTGTGCTGATCTTAGGAGTGAAAGATGATATGTGGTTGCTGGAGAATTGTATCAGTTCGGAGTGCGCGTGTCTTATAGTATAAGAGGTTTAGCTTAGAAGCTTGACATATAGTTGTGAGCTGGGTCAGATCGGGTTCAAGCTGACAGGTGATTCATGTGCTGTATTTAGCCGTGCTAGGCACGGGAGCTGAGCTAATACTGCTGTTGCGTGAACTAGTGCAATGAAGCGCTCTGAGCTGATAGAAGTTCAGGAAGTAGACGTAAGCTGGATACAGCTTTGGGAGTTACGCAGCGTCGCAAGCTGATCTTATGTTTCGTCCTGTGCTGATTGTGTAAGCTGTTTCGGGTTCCAACTTAGGTTAGCATTGGCGAGAGCTGATCGAGTGGCCTGTGATGACCTTAGGTGTTGAAGCAGATTGGAGTTGCTGGAGATTCTATTTAGTTCGTAATGCACTGGACGTATTAGTTTAGAGGTTCAGCTAAGAGGTTCAATTTAGAGGTCCACCTTAGAGGCAGGCTGGTGTGGTTATGCGAGCTGGTTCGACGTGTTGTAGCATGAGCTGTTTGATTTAAACAAATTAGGCACAAGCTGATAGGTAACGACTGTGCAGAGTCCATGAGTTGTTAACAGGTTAGGAGTATCGTTAGAAGGGAGCAGCAGGCATGAGCTGATCTGAGATCACGAGCTATTCCAAGTATATGCATTGTGATATGAGATCTTAGAGAATAGCTTTGGGTTCCGTAAGCTGAATAGAGCATCCTAAGCTGACAAGTAGGATGCGAGCTGTTCTAAGTCCCTCCTATCTGAGTAGTGTTGAGTATAGACAGATATGCTAATGCGATCTGATCTGTCTTGGTGCGAGATGGTGGTGTAACGGCTCTGAGCTGTTATCGGTTGAGTAGCAAAACGAAAGCTAGATTCAGCTTTGGGAGTTTTGCAGCCTTCCGGGCTGAGTAGTAATATTAGGGATGTTGTGTTGTGTTGTTGGGATTGATCAGCCTAGGCGAAAGTTGATGGCGAAGAACAGGCTTCGCGAGAGCTGTTGGTCTTGCGTGAGCTGACCGATTGTAAACTGGTCTATTGCTGCTATAATTTTTGAGAGCTGTTTTCGTTGGTCAGTTCAGGTAGGAATTGGCCTAACACTTCTGAGCAGAATGGTGCGAAAGCTACGTACCCGAGAGCTGAGCTGCTGGCCAGAGCTATTGAGTGTGCGAGCTGAGCTGTGAGTGTGATCTGTCGCATACGTGTTCTGTTGGTGTGTGCAAGCTGCTAGTGGAAACGTCTCAGGCTGTATGTCTAAGCTGGTGTCAGCTTTGAGGTATGAGCTGAGATGAGCTATTGATGTAGCGCCCCGAAAATCCATAGGACAACAATTTTAACCCCTTTTTAATTTTAAGGGCCATGTTCATATTTCCAGATTTCATATTTCAGCTTTGATTTATTTCAATTGTTTTAAATCTGATTTCGCAGAAGGCTTCCGGGCAGATTTCGCCTCAAGCACGACTAGAGCAGATTTCAGATTTTGAAGGAAAAATGTTTCAAATTTAGCAGATTGTTCTTTTAAAATCCTTTGGTAAATTTCCAAATTTAAAATAGTAGATGAGAGCTTTTTACAAATCTTTCAAAAATGACAAATAGTTGGTAGGAATCCCATGCCTACTCGAGTCTTTTTACCTAATGACAATCATGGTCTCTTATATGATTGTTTACGAGAAGTTGAGTTCATTTTCACTTAAAGAGAAAATCTTTTATCTTCTTAAAACTCTCTGGAACTCGTCGTGGTGCTAGAGAAGAAATTCGGAAGAAACCAACTGCCGCCGTGTATCCAGTGTTAAGGCAAGTAAAAGCTGATCTTTGCTACACCATTTTAAAGCATATATTGTGTTTCCTCAATTTTGTTTGCTTGCCTGATTATGTTAAAGACATGGTAATGTTCAAGCATGTTTATGAAAATGAAAAGATCGGGTTAATTGTTGTTTTTGTTTTAAAAGAATCCTAGTATGTTTTAAGCGCAGTGGTTGATGTGTTTTCAAAACATTGAGCATTCAGGTTCTAGTTCTGTGACGTTCAATCCCCATGGGAGTCACGTGATCAAAGAAAAGGAAATAAAAGGAAAATAGAAGGGCTGAATAATAAATAGAACAAGCTGTATTGCCTTGCTCAAAATAAAATCAAAGTACAACCGTTGACGCTAAGAAATAAAAAATTCAGATTTCATTAAAATTTTGAAGTACAAAATGCGAAGTCGCGATATTACAACTACTGAACTCTATTTGAATTCATCTTTGTTGTAACGGATCTCAATACAGATTTGACTAAGATCAAAGACAACAAAAACAACAAAATACAAAATGAACATCACGGAAACGCAGGCCTTCGATAAACACTAACACTTCGCTACTGGTTCAAACTCCACCTCCCACCTGCTTCGGCGCCGACTCACCTGCACCAAGAAAGCTTGTGAGCCTAGGGGCTCAGCAAGCAGAACTGAGAGTACCAAAGCATAATATGCAGGAGTAAAACATAAGACATCACAGTTTTAAAATAAGTCATAGAACATCATTCATCATAACTTTTGTTCTGGAAATAAATTAAAATCCCAGCATTATCATTTTCGTTAGACTTATGGCTCAGAAGCTCTACTTAGGTCCCATTGCACTCGATCGAATGACTACTGATATCAGTTACAATATGGTGAAATTTCACCCAGTATGAAGGGGCAACCGACCCTCTCATCTGCTGCTCACCCTTCCCATACGGACCGTCTGTTATATTTGCCATAAATCCTAAAGTCTGAACGTTTATTCCTTTAAATAACTTCTGAGATAAATTTGAATCTTAACATCGGGGTTCGCTTCATTTTAAGACTCATACTTCCTTCAAAAATCATTTTTCACTGAGCATCCAGCTGAGACATAGGTAATCAGTTGTTGGGCTAATTTCAGTTGTTGGCAAGAAAACCAGTCGATGTGAACAGTAGATCGGTCGATGGGTACATAACGGTGGTCAACACGATTTATCGGGTCAACGGAGTAACAGTAGAACAACCAATCGTTGGTTCAAGAACAACCAGTCGTTGGATAGGGAAAATCAGCAGTTGAATGAAAACCAGACGTTGGATGTGAATCAGTAGTGAGGTACTTAGGGGAAGGAATCAGTCGCAAGAGAAACCAGTCGCAAGCAAAACCAGTCGCAAGCAACAATAACCAGTCACAAGCAACAGTAACCAGCTGATGGTTATGAAATGCGATATGAACAGTAAACCAGCTGATGGCTATGAAATGCGATAGGAACAGTAAACCAGCTGATGGCTATGAAATGCGATATGAACAGTAAACCAACTGATGGCTATGAAATGCGATATGAACAGTAAACCAGCTGAAAAGAAGAACATTACAATTTACATGAGTTGGAATCTGAAATGCTCAGTGTTTCAAAATCAACATCATCAACTCCGTAAGATACCGTTTTAGTTCCAAACATACACTCACTGTAAACCCAATCATTAAACATACAATTCAATATCAACAAAATATGAGCAAAGGATGATATTAAACATAACTTAGGCAAGTAATTTCAAAACGAAGTAAAAACAATACATATGCTTTCATGGCGTAGCAAGAATCAGATTTACTTGCCTCAATACAGGAGAGACACGAAAACACAGCAGGTCTAGCAGCAAGTCTCTCCAAGCACCGCAGCGAGTTT
>KV014016.1:234314-270950 GCA_001598015.1 Dorcoceras hygrometricum
GTTGAATCATTGGTATGGTTTGATAGGCAACAGCTGATGGCATCGTTGTTGTTTTGATATTACAGATGAGGAGTTATGTATTCAGCAGCTGTATCTACTTGTTAAGATTCAGCAGCTGTATGGTTTTAGCGTTTATGAATGTTCTTCCTGTGGTTGTAATGTCGAAATTTGATGATTTTGTAATCAGTAGTTGTTAGTTGAATCAGTATAAAGTCTGGTTTAATAAGCGACGACTGGTAGCGAAATCATTGTTGAGATGTTGCAAGCGTCTTCATAAAATCAGCAGATGCACTGTTCATCAGCAGATGTGTCTTCCTTTATTAATATCAGCAGTTGTTTTCTTTTGATTAGGAATCAGCAGCTGCATTGTGATTTTAAATTCAGCAGCTGTATTTTCCTTAGTTAGAATTCAGCAGTTGCGTTACTCATTTTTCAAGTACTGTTCATTCCAGCTGGTACTAGTCTTGCGACTGGTACTATTCATTTATATAATCGTGTTAGCACTTTTCCTTGCGACTGATTGATGTGCTAACGACGTCGTTCCCTTTAGTTGTAGAAAGATCAGCAGGTAACCTTATTATTCCATCTGCTGATCACTCTAACGACATCGTTTCACTTTATACAAAGATCAGCAGGTAGTCTTGTTATTTCATCTGCTGATCTTCCCAACGACATCGTTTTACTTTATACTTATTTAAAAGACCTCGCGACAGGATTCTTGTGTTGCGACTGGTATTGTTCTTTTCAGCAGGTATTAGTCTTGCGACTGGTACTGTTCCTTGCGACTGATTTTCTTTCAACCAGTTCCATTTTTATGATACGTTTTCACAGTCGAATTCAATACTCAGTAAAGTTTTAAAATGGGAAGCAAATGTTTAAAATGATGGAACCCGATGTTTTACAGAAATTTTTAAAGAAAGGATTGTTAACGAACAAAAGATGTTTTAGATTATGGCATAGACAGTTAAGGTCACCAAGGAGAAGGGTGAGCAGTTGTCGAAGATGTCGACTGCCCTTTCATATGAGCTATATGCTAAAACTGATATCGGGAGTCATTTTGATCAAAGTGCAATTTGGACCACATAGAACTTATATGCCATGATCAACTGAAAATGATATTGAACTTATTGAGAAGCTGGGCTATCTTCCCCTGTTTCCGCCATTGAAATGTTTATGAAAATGATACTGTATATTGAAGTTCCTTAACATATGTATTGTATAGATGTCTGCCTGCGTTTTATGAAATTGTTACTACTCAGATTTTATTTGCTGAGCCTTTAGGCTCACTAGCTTTTAAAATGGTGCAGGTACGACAACTGGTGGAGGAACAGCAGGTGCAACTTGAAACCAGCAGATGGGTGGCGTTGTGTTTATCCAAGGCCTACGTTTTCCGTGTCTAAGTTGTATTGTTTTGATTAGGTTATGCTGTATTAAATCAGTAGCAATGGTTGTATATTTACATCGAATAGCAGCTGTTGTAAACCGCAATTGCAAAGTTATATGAAATACCCTATTTTCCGCAAATGTTTTAGCAGTAGCGCGTGAACTTAGGTACCTGCTGAATCTTCGAATTGTCTTGTGTTTTGTTTCCTTTGAGTTATAAGAGATGCAGCTTATAACAAATGATCTTTTAGCCCTTCTTTTATTCGTAAATTTTTTGTTTACCCCAATTCTCGTGGCCCCGTTGGGTTCGGACGTCACAGGTTTGCTAACCTGAAGGCATACGAGTTCGAACTACAAACCAGAGCCGAAACGGAGCCATCTACATCTCAACCAACTAAAGCTCTGGCTGCTTCTATCCCAGATCAAAGTCCATGTTCTACTGACAGCAGATCGATAGATGAGATGAGCAAGGATTCAATGGCTCTGCTTATCAGAAAATTTGGAAAATTCATGCGGAAGCAGAACTCTCAACCCTTCTCATTTAATTCTCCCAAAAAAACTTTAACAATCCTTCTGAAAATAAAGGCTATAACTATGGCAGGACTGGTCATTTCATGGCTGATTGCAATAAGCCAAAACACGATGAAAAGAAACGACTGGACCGTAGCAGCAGCAGGAACAAGAAGGATAAAAATATATATCGAAAAGGGAAGAGTGAGAAAGCTATGGTGGCAAAAGAGAACAAGAGTGCATGGGCTGACTCTGATTCAGATGAATCAGGCTCTGAAAATTCCTCGTCAAGCGACAGTGAAGATGAAGTACAGTGTATCATGGCAGATGACACTGATGAGGTATTTGATTTTTAAAACCCTGAATTTACACGAGAGGATCTTGTCACCGCACTAAACGAAATGGTTCTTGAATATAAGAAACTTTCTCAATCATTCACGGAGTTTAAAGCTGAAGAAGAGAGTTGTGCAACAAGCGCTGATTTAGCTAGCTCAGGTGCTATGCAGGCTGCTCTAACTAAGCTTGAAAATGAGAATGCTGAGTTGAAAAATAGGTCAGAGGAGATATTTTGTGAGAATCAGCGATTAACTAAAATAATAAACTTTTGGACAAAATCCTCTGTCTCATTACAGAAACTGCAAGGAGTTACTAAATAATTTGGTGATAAAACCGGATTAGGTTACTGCAGCTATGAAAGCAGTACCTCAGAAAACCAGCAGCAATCCAAGGCAAGGAGGAACAAAGTTTAAGACAATCAACTTTGTAAAATCCAGCCGAGAACAGATTGCTGAAGAAAATTCTGGTGATAATGTAATGGCAGATAGGCCCTTGATCCGGCAAGGAAGATTTTGTGGGCTAGGATACACTGCTCCTGAAAAGCATCGGGAGAGCTGGCTAAACAAAAAAGTTGAATTTGTAAAAAGAAAGCCTAAATTCAACCAACCAATCTTCAACTAAGGACAGACAGTACAAGCCACACTATCTAAAGCCCAGATCAAGAAACACTTATGCTGCCTATCACAATCACACCAGAACAAAGAACACACACGGATCACACAAAAGCTTTGATGTATACACTGGTAAATGGATTAGGATTATCCAAGTGTGGGTTCCAAAAGGTCTTAATAAAACCTGGACCAACCAAGTTGTATTGATTTGTGATTGCAGGAACGAAAGTCATCCAGACTGGAGCAGTCAACGTGGTATCTGGACAGTGGATGTTCCAGGCACATGACTGGGGATGCCAAGCTTCTCTCAGATATAAAATCATGGAATGGACCTAAAATCACTTTTGGTGACAATTCAAATGGTAACACCGTGCGTAAGGGTAAGCTTACACATGGTAACTTTACAGTAAACAATGTACTTCTTGTTGAAAATCTGTATTATAGCTTGATTAGTATAAGTCAGCTGTGTGACAGTAACTATTCTGTTAAATTAAAACACACATGCACAGTTCTTAGTTCAGAGGGTCTGACTATTCTCTTAGGATATAGATCTAGAAATACCTACAAATAGATTGGTCTATACCAGCCGCATAAAGAGCACACTTGTCTAGTTGCTGACTCCTCAAAATGTTGGTTATGGCATCAACGGTTGAGTAATTTGAATTTCAAAACTATTGCCAATTTGAGTAAAAACGAGCTGGTCGATGACCTACAAAATTTAAAATTTTCAAAGGACAAGGTTTGCTCCGCCTGTCAGGTGGAGAAACACATCAAATCTACTTTTAAAATCAAAGGCAATACAAAAACCTTTCGAAAGCTGGATTTCTTACATAAGGATCTCTTTCGTCCAATATCCTTAACTAGCTTCAAGGGAATGAAATATACCCTTGTTTTGGTCGATGATTTCTCCAAATTTACTTGGGTATTATTTTTTAAATCAAAAGATCAAACTGCCAAGCAGCTGATCAAGCTTTTAAAAATTCTTCAAATGAGCAGCCTTGTAAAGTAAATCGGATTAGGAGTGATAGAGGAACAGAATTTGTAAATTTTAAAATCTCCTCCTATCTAGATGATATTGGAATCAAACATGAGTTATCTGCAGCAAGAACACCTCAACAGAATGGACTAGCTGAGCGTAGATATCGTACTTTGAAAGAAGCTGCCACAACCATGCTTGCTGATTCTGGCATCTGAAGTAAATTTTGGGCTGAAGTCGTCAACACAGCTTGTTATACTCAAAACAGATAAATGATAAAAAACGACATGGGGTCACACCCTACGAGATCTGAAATGGCAAGAAACCCGATATCTCGTACTTCAGGGTGTTTGGATGCAAATGTTTCATCCATATCAATGGTAAAATGTACTTACGAGCTTTTGACGTAAGATCTGATACAGGTACATTTCTGGGATATTCAGCTGTTAGCAGAGTATATAGAGTATTCAACCACAGAACGTTAATAGTGGAAGAATCAGCTCATGTGGTGTTTGATGAGACCAGTCTTCAATCATCATCAGCCTCAAAGTTAAACGATTTATGAACTCGTCTTGAATCTATTCATCTAGAAGAGTCAAGTGAAGGCGAGGAGCAACCTAGATAGCAAGCTGATGATCAGCACGACTTGACCAGATCAATTACCAGCACTGACATTCCAGCTTTCGAGCAAGATAATCGGAATCATGATCTAGCCAGTCCAGAACGAGCTGGTGTTGATAACATCGTTCCAACAAGCAACACATCAGTAGATGGCATCTCAGAAGAACCAGCAAGAACACAGGGGAACAACACGATCCATCTACCTCACACGAACCAGATCTTCGGTGGACTAAGAATCATCCACCTGAGTTGGTCATTGGTAATCCGACTGCCCCTGTTAGGACACGAGGCCAGATGCATGAATATCTTAATTCGGCATTGATATCTCATACATAACCTAAGAAAATCGAAGAGGCTCTAGCAGATCCTAGTTGGATAGACGCTATGCAGGAAGAGTTAAACCAGTTTGAACGTAGTAAAGTATGACATCTAGTCCCTAAACCAGACAATGAACATATAATAGGAACCCGGTGGGTTTTTAGGAACAAACTAGATTAACAAGGAACCGTAGTTCGAAATAAGGCTAGGCTCGTTGCGCAAGGATATAGGCAAGAAGAAGGCATCGATTTTGAAGAATCATTTGCGCCGGTAGCTAGACTGGAGGCTATTAGAATATTTCTTGCGTATGCCTCTTTCAAGAACTTTAAGGTTTACCAAATGGATGATAAAAGTGCCTTCTCGAATGGTATTCTGAAAGAAGAAGTATATGTCTCACAACCACCTGGCTTCACTGATCATACAAAACCAGAATACGTATACAAGCTAGACAAAGCTCTATATGGTCTAAAACAAGCTCCACGAGCTTGGTATGATACGTTGTCCAGATTTCTCCTTGATCATAATTTTATGATTGGTTCGGTAGATAAAACATTGTTCAAACTCACAAAGAATAATCATATTCTACTTGTACAAATATACGTTGATGATATCATTTTTGGATCAACTGACCATAAATTGTAGTAGAAACTTTCTAAGTTGATACAGGAGAAATTTGAAATGAGTATGATGGGAGAATTGACATTTTTCCTTGGCCTGCAAGTCAAACAGCTTGAGGATGGAATTTTCATTAGTCAAGCCAAGTATACTAAGGAACTTCTAAAGAAGTTTGGGATGGAAAATTGCTCTCCTATAGCTACTCCCATGAGCACCTCAATCAAGCTGGACAAAGATGAAGCTGGCTTAGCAGTCGAGGTAACCATGTATCGAGGGATAATTGGCTCATTGCTATACCTCACTGCAAGCAGACCAGATATCATGTTCTCGGTATGCATGTGTGCCAGGTTTCAAGCTGATCCAAAACAGTCTCACTACATGGTTGTTAAACGCATTCTTAAGTATTTGAAAGGAACACAAAATGAGGGTCTTTGGTATCCCAAAGACTCCAGCTTGAATTTAATTTGATACAGCGATGCAGATTACGCAGGGTGTAAGATTGATCGTCGAAGAACAAGTGGAACGTGTCAATTTCTGGGTGATAGGCTCATCTCATGGTTTAGCAAGAAGCAGACATCAATCGCTACGTCCACAGCTGAGGCTGAATACCTTGCAGCTGGAAGTTGTTGTTCTCAAATATTTGGATTCAACAACAACTTCGATATTATGGCGTTGATGCACAAGAGGCACCCATATTCTGTGACAACACAAGTGCAATTGCGATCACTCAAAATCCAGTGCTGCATTCTAGAACTAAGCACATTGATATACGACATCATTTCATTCGAAACCACGTGCTTAAGAAAGACGTCCGAGTGGAGCATGTGTCTACAGATCAGCAAGTGGCGGACATCTTCACCAAGCCACTACCGGATGCTAAGTTTTCTTACTTTAGAAACATCTTTGGTCACCTTGAAATGACGTAAATTTGTTCTGAGTGCATCAATTCAGGGGGAACAGTATGAGTCAAACAGATAGCCAAGAAAATAAACTGGTTGCCATCGAGCTGGTAGGTTTCGAGCTGGTTACAATCAAGCTGGATGTCAGGCCTCGTGCACACATCAGAGTAAAACCAAGCAAACACAAACGGAAGCTACTAAAAACTGACTAAAGTTTTTTTTTGCTTTTGGCCTGACTGAAAGATAACATAATTTAAACTACAAGATACTCAAAATAATCCCAATTTATAAATCCACAACAACACAAATATTAAAAGACTATCAGCTATATATAGACCTAAGAATCACCCGGGACATCCCACCCGAGGTGATACCAGTGCATAAAAATATATATATATAACTGGGACACTCTAACCACCTCCTGGGGCACCACCAGCTGGATCATAATCTCGACCAGCTGCAAAACCTGGAAAACCAGAAGAACAGACAGGAAAACAAACACAACAGCCCCAGAGGGACCTCGGGGTTAAACCCCAGTACGGAGAGCAACTATAAAATAGCAATGAATAGCAAAAGATATATGCTAATGCTATGCATGAAAGACAATGCAACAGCCGAAGGCTACAACCAAGAAAGGGATCCAAGGAATTCAACAGCTGACAACAGATTCTGCGAATAATGGTTAGTGGCCACTGGTGTGTGTGTACAAGCACACGGGAATTACCCGCTCATCTTTACACCAAACCTGAATACCAGATGCATCAATAACTCAACCTGCTGTTGCCCAACCCATGAACTGTGGTAGTTAACCACTCGGCGCATGAGGGCTAACAGACCAGCAGGGAGATGAGAGTGCGATATTGCCGCTCGCCCTCGCATCCTGGTAAGAAAACAAAGCAACAACAAAACACGGCTACAAAAGCTGAAAGGGAAATGATCATGCGTATGCAATGCAATAGCTGAACAACATATAAAACAACAAGAAATGCACACACAACAATCAAACATAATAAACATGCCAATTCCAGCCGTAATACAAGCTCAACATCCGTACCTCACCAGCTTCTAAGATATAATTACCACACACAGCTTCTACCACGAAGTCCGAGCAACATAGATCTGTCACCTGCTATATCAACACAAACCACTGCTCAAAAGCTGAAACGTAAAATAACAGCAGCTGGGAGCTACAACTCCACCATCGCTTATCTACCTTCCTAACTCAATGGAAAACTCTAACAAATCTTAAAGGTAGCATCTTTACTTACCCCAACGAAATTACTGACACGGCAGGGAACGCTTACGCTAGCAAACTACACAAGGGAGATGTCTTAGCGATCCTGCGATCCTCTTCCAGCTCTTCCAAAGCCTTCTAAAGAGGTATAGAACGAAGCGCCTTAGTGAGAGGAGTCCAACGCTACCACTCTCACTCTCGTCGGAGTTGTCTACCACCAGAAACTAGGACGGATAAGGTTACTGTGAACAATAACTAGAGTTCGCGACAAGATTTGCTATCGGGAAATATTTCTAAGTATGGGATCTGTTAAACAATCGAAGACCAAGTATTCTTTTAAATACACTACTCAAACAGATAGAAACAGGAACAGATCCACCGACAGAATCAGTTGTCACAACTAATATTCCCAATCAGCAGCTGAGATCTCGCATCAGCTTTTGCCTATCGCTAATATATTAAACAGCAGTTGAATCTTTCAAACAACGCTAAAGCTAAACGGCGTCGCACCAACTTTACCAAACGACGTCGTAGAGGGACACGTCACCTTGCTACCAAAACCTGATTCACAAACACGCAGTCACAACGCATGAGATCTCTCAACAACTGATGTCTATCATAACCAACAGCTGATACAAAACGCTCCACTCAAAACGCTGTCGTGCTAACTAATCCAAACAACGTAGTTTCATTACCCGCTACGAAACATGCTAACAAAACCAACAACTGGTTCCTGCTCACAAAACGTCGTCGCTTCAGTCCCTTAGCGCTCTCTACTGATCATCGCAAATAACATACCAACAGCTGATCACTCGCAACAGCTGGATAAGCGCTAACACCAACGTCTGGAATCCACGTCAGCATTGCTGCTGCTTTCTACCAACTTGCAACATCTGAAATATCATCAACTGACGCGATCACTCAATGGCTGATCCCACTACTACTGCTGCTGATTCCAACACTTAGACAAAATTGATGTCTACGCCAAACACATAGACCAACAGCTGGTCCAAACCCGACCAACACCTGATTGCAGAAACACAGTTCTCACATCTCTCCCCCTCTAAAACATGATTTCATCCTCAAATTAAATTCGGGCAACAACTGAACTTACAAACAAGAGTTCAAGATAACTTAGCAAACAATTACTGAAATCTGATGCAACACTCAGGCAAGCAGATGCGGCCACTCACGTTGCATTTTCTATTACATCTCCCAGGTAGCTTCTTCCCTACCATATTTGCTCCATTGAACCATCACCAAGGGAATGGTTTTATTCCTCAACAGTTTCTCTTTTCTATCTAGGATCCGCAAGGGATACTCATCGTAACTCAACGTCTGATCTAGCTCAACCTCGTCAGTTCAACACATCAGACGGATCTAGCCGTACTTTCTCAACGTGGAAACATGAAAGACATCATGTAGAGAAGATAAATCTGGTGGCAACAACAGCCGATACGCCAAAGGGCCAATCCTCTCAATAATTTCACACGGACCAACATAACGAGGGGCTAAATTTCCCTTGTGTCCAAAGCGCATGACACTGTGAAACGGAGAAACTTTAAGGAAAACGAGATCACCAACCTGAAACTCTAAAGCTCGATGCCTCCTATTTGCATAGCTGGCTTGGCGATCCTGGGCAGCTTTAATCCGCTGTCGAATCAGATCCACATGATCCTTCATCTGCTGCACAAACTCTGGGGAAGACAGCTGCTTCTCCCCCACCTCTTCCCAACATACTGTCGATCTGCACTTTCTGCCATACAAAGCCTCGAACGGCGCCATACCTATCGTCACTTGGTAGCTGTTATTGTAGGAAAATTCAACTAAACACAACGCATCTTGCCAGCTACCACAAAAATCCATCACAACAGCTCTTAAAATATCCTCCAACGTCTGGATAGTTCGCTCAGATTGGCCATCTATTTGGGGGTGATACGCTGTACTCATAGCCAATCTGGTACCCAAAGCTGCTTGCAAACTCTTCCAAAACATGGAAGTAAACCTCGGATCTCGGTCCGAAACGATTGAAACAGGCACACCGTGCAATCTAACCACAAAATCCACATACAGTTTCGCCATTTTCTTCAACGAAAATGTTATACCATAGGTAATGAATTGCATAGACTTCGACAATCTGTCGATTACAACCCAAATCGCATCACAACCTCTGCTGGAACGAGGCAAATGCATCACAAAATCCATCGCTATGTGCTCCCAATTCCATTGGGCACTTCCAAACTCTGCAACAGACCACCAGGTCTCATCCTTTCAGCCTTAACTTGCTGACAGTTTAAGCAACGAGCAACAAAACCGGCAATGTCGCCCTTCAAACCAGCCCATCAGAAGTGCGGCTTCAACTCATGGTACATCTTCCGTGCACCAGGATGAACACTGTGTCTACTGCAATGCGCCTCTCTAAGGATCTCCTCTCGAAGATCTATCAAGTTGGGCACAACCAACCTACACCGAAAACGCAAACAACCATCGGACGAAACAGCATAGTCCTCAAATCTGTCCAGCCCTGACCTTCAACTTCAACTCGGATGGAAGGGTCTGATTTTTGAGCCGCTCTAATGCTCGAAATGATCTGTGGCTCATCTTGAAAAGAAGAAACCACTACATACTCCTCAGTCGGGTAAAATTTCCAACCCGTAGTGCTAAGATGCTCACGGTCTTTAGAAACATACAACGATGCAAGCATATCTCCTTGAGCCTTCTGCTCAACGCATCCGCCACTACATTAACTTTCCCAGGCTGGTACTTAATCTCACAATCAAAATCCTTCAACAACTCCATCCACCTACGTTGTCTCATATTCAAGTCAGGCTACGAAAACAATTACTATAAACTCTTGTGGTGCGAATACACCACAAACTGCTCGCCATACAGATAGTGGCGCCAAATCTTCAACGCAAAGACCATAGCTTCTTGCTCCAAATCATGAACTGGATAACGAGTCTCGTGCGGTTTGAACTGTCGAGAGGCATACGCAATGACTCTTCCATGTTGCATCAACACACAGCCCAATCCATTGAGCCAAGCATCGGAACACACGACGTAACCACCTGAACCAGACGGCAAAGCCAACACAGGTGCAGTAGTCAACTTCTACTTGAGCAATTGAAAAGCATTCTCGCATTGCTCAGTCCAAACGAATCGCTTGTCCTTCCGAGTCAACTAAGTTCGGCCTAGCTATACTAGAGAAACGCTCTATAAAACGAAGTAATAGCCAGCTAGACCCAAGAAACTACGAACCTCATATAAATTCCTAGGTCGCTCCAAGTTCAAAACAGCCTCTACTTTACTGGGATCCACAGAAATGCCATCCGCTGAAATCACATGACCCAAAAACACAACGCGATCCAGCCAGAACTCGCACTTAGAAAACTTGGCATACAGCTGTGAGTCTCTCAACGTCTGAAGAACAACTCTCAAATGCTCCTTATGCTCCAAAGGAGTCTTCGAATACACCAAGATATCATCGATGAACACGATCACACATGACCCAAAAACACAACGCGATCCAGCCAGAACTCGCACTTAGAAAACTTGGCATACAGCTGTGAGTCTCTCAACGTCTGAAGAACAACTCTCAAATGCTCCTTATGCTCCAAAGGAGTCTTCGAATACACCAAGATATCATCGATGAACACGATCACAAACTGATCTATAAACTCACGGAAGACCCGGTTCATCAAATCCATGAAGACTGCAGGAGAATTAGTCAATCCAAAAGGCATTACCAGAAACTCAAAATGCCCGTACCTAGTCCGAAAAGCAGTCTTCGCGACATCTTGATCTCTAACTCTCAACTGATGGTACCCTGAACGTAGATCGATCTTCGAATATACCGCACAACCTTAAAACTGGTCAAACAAGTCGTCGATACTCGGCAACGGGTACTTATTCTTCACGGTAACATTGTTCAGCTGACGGAAGTCAATGCACATTCTCATTGTGCCATCCTTCTTCTTGACAAACAAGATAGGCGCTCCCCACGGCGACATGCTAGGTCTGATGAAATCTTTCTCCAGCAAATCATCCAGTTGCACCTTGAGCTCTCTCAACTCGGCAGGCGCTAAACGATATGGTGCACGTGAAATCGGAGCTGTGCCAGGCACCAACTCAATGCAAAAGTCAATCTCCCTCCTTGGAGGAAAACCAGGAATCTCCTCCGGAAACACATCAGGAAAATAACGCACCACTGGAACGTCGCTGAGCTGCACATGCCAAGAAGAAGATGCATATATTACGTAGAACATAAAACCCGCATTCTCCGCCGAAAACAAGATGAACATCTCCATCGCTGAGACTAGCGGAATTTTCTACTTAGAGTCAGCACCGTAGAAATTCCATTTCTCACCGGATTGAGGCCTAAAACGCACGATCCCATGGAAACAATCCACAGAGGCCCTATAACTGGACAACACGTCCATTCCCACTATACAGTCGAAATCCCACAACATCAGACGAATCAAATTCGCCACTAGCACATGCTCGCCGAACCTCAGAACGCCATCCAACAAAACTTCTTGGGAGAAGGCTAGCACCGCCAGGAGTAGAAACAGACACCACATCGCACAAAGAAAAGGTATGCAGACCATGCTCGATCACAAAAGAATCAGAAATAAACAAATGTGATGCGCCAGTGTCAAACAACACTCGTGCAGGAAAATCAAAGACAGAACAGTTACCTGCAATCACTCTGCTCGTCGCGCCCTCCGCTTTCTCCCTCGTAATGGCATTCACTTGAGCATGTTGGGGTCCATAGAAATGATTCTGAGACGACTGTCCGAAACGCGACGGACCAGGCAACTGAAATGGCCTAAACTACGTCTCTCCAACCCTAGGCTATGGGAACTGAGGGGAACGACCCCTAGACGATCCTCCTCGACCCTGAGGTGGGGCTGAGGCTTGCTGCGATTGTCCTTATGGACACACCCTCGCGAAATGCCCATACTAACCATAGATATTACAAGAGCCCTGCACACCAACGCACTGAGTCGACGAATGCTTGCCTCCACAGAAGCCACAAAACTCTGCCCTAGAACCACTGCTTCTAGAGCTGCCAGAACCAGAAGAACCAGAACCAGACTTCTTCTTAAACTGTTGTCCACGAGGTCGGAACCTCTGACGGCCAGACTATTGAGCCAACTGCTGCTGCTGCTGCTGCGGGGGTTGATGAGCTGACTGCGAAGACTGGGAAGACTGTGCTCCCTGAACAGCGGGACGACCACCCTCAACACCCTGAGGCCCAGCACGCGACCCCCGGTTCCGTAGACCTTCCTCGATATCAACAGCGCTATCCACAGCCTCTGCATAGCTCTTTGGTTTACTCGGCAAAACCAAAGTATACAACTCTTCATTCAAACGCTCAATAAACTTAGTCCTCTTTGCCATCTCCCGGCCAACAACATGCGGGACATACGCCAACAGAGAAGAAAACCTACGAGCATACTCACACACCGACATCGTACCTGGCTCCAAATTATTGCACTCTCGCTCACGAGCGTTCACGTACGACTTCGGAACGTACTCCTGCCGAAAGGCAACGCAAAAACAATCCCAAGTAATCTCCACACCTGTCTCCTCTAGCTTCCTTGAAGCGCCACGCCACCTACGCTCTGCGCTCGTCCTAAGCTGGAAGGTCGCCAAACTCAACCGAAGCACATCATCATGAACACGATCAAACAAACCAGTGATGTGCTGCAACCACAAATCCGCATCCTCGCTAGACTCATCATCGTTAAAGATCTGGGGACTCATCCGTTGGAACCTAGCCATCACAATCTCCATGCTTTCCACGCGGTTTTCTAAGTTGTCAACTTCATCCTCTTCACGTCTACCACGACCACAAGAAGGGAAACTACGCTGATCTTCGTTCTGATCTCCAGACTCGTCCTGAAACTGCCCTCTACCTCTACCCCTACGTCTAGGCGGCATCTACGAAGGCACTAAACAGGATAAGGAAACACAGAACAGAAAAGCATAGAAATCACATATCACACAAACAATATGAAGCACATAAGTCACATATTCAAGCAAAAGCAACACACAACACTGTGCCTAGACTCAAGTGTGATCCAAGAAATTGAGCTTATCCCAGCTTAAGCTCTGATACCAAAAATGTCAGGCCTCGTGCACATATCAGAGTAAAACCACGCAAACACAAACGGAAGCTACTAAAAAGTGACTAAAAATTTTTTTTGCTTTTGGCCTGACTGAAAGATAACATAATTTAAAATACAAGATACTCAAAATAATCCCAATTTATAAATCCACAACACAAATATTAAAAGACTATCAGCTATATATAGACCTAAGCATCACACGGGACATCCCACCCGAGGTGATACCAGTGCATAAAAATACTATATATAACTGGGAAACTCTAACCACCTCCTGGGGCACCACCAGCTGGATCATAGCCTCGACCAGCTACAAAACCTGGAAAACCAAAACAACAGACTGGCAAACAAACACAACAGCACCAGAGGGACCTCGGGATTAAACCCCAGTACGGAGAGAAACTATAAAACAGCAATGAATAGCAAATGATATATGCTAATGCTATGCATGAAAGACAATGCAACAGCTGAAGTCTACAACCAAGAAAGGGAGCCAAAGAATTCAACAGCTGACAACAGATTCTGCGAAGAATGGTTAGTGGCCACTAGTGTGTGTACAAGCACAGGGGAATTACCCGCTCATCTTTACACCACACCTGAACCAGATGCATCAATAACTCAACCTGCTGTTGTCCAACCCATGAACTGTGGTAGTTAACCACTCGGTGCATGATTGCTAACAGACCAGTAGGGAGATGAGAGTGCGGTATTTCCGCTAGCCCTCGCATCCTGGTAAGAAAACAGAGCAACAACAAATCACGGATACAACAGCTGAAAGGGAAATGATCATGCGTATGCAATGCAATAGCTGAACATCATATAAAACAACAAGCAATGCACACACATCAATCAAACATAATATCCATGCCAATTCCAGCCGTAATACAGGCTTTACATCCATACCTCACCACCTTCTGAGCTATAATTACCACACACAGCTGCTACCACGAAGTCCGAGAAACACAGAATGTCACCTGCTATATCAACACAAGCCACTGCTCAAAAGCCGAAACGTAAGATAACGGCAGTTGGGAGCTACAACTCCACCAGCGCTTATGTGAGACCTGAATCTGTTAAGTAAGATTAATTGTGGAAATTAATCGGTTGATTTGAGATTTTTGTGTTTTAGAATCTCTGTTGGTGTTTTAGTGGCATTTTCGGGTCGATTTCATTCCTTAGAACGATTCTAGTAATTTTCGTATTTTTGAGTTTGGGTGCCTGAGCTGGTGACAGTTTGCTGATGTCACGTTGTATGTGGGCATCAAAGGCACTGATGTAAGCCTTGCTGTTATCAGTCGAGAGTATAGGAATCAGTCGCTGGTTGAATTAGCGTGTTTTTGTATCGGGCGAGATACGATGTCGTTGTGAGTTTTATACCTGCTGATAACAGATATGTCGACGTAAGCATTATTGTTGAGCGTTGTGAGGATGACGTAGACTTTACTGTCGTCAGTCGATGGGTGATATTAGCGTAACGTTGTGCGAGAGCTGGCGACAGCAACGCTTACGTGGATTTCAGCAGGAGTGCGCTATAGGATTTTGAAACGGTGATGTTTTGGGAAGCAACGACTGATTTATATCTGTCAGCAGATATTCCTGTAGCGGGTATAAGACATCGTAGTTTGGATTAGTAGAGGCGATGTCGTTTTGAGGATTCAGTCGTGGTTTGTTTTCGCATTTGGTTATAGCGCCCAGCTGCTGGAAGATAGGATGACGTATCCTATGCGACTCCGTTTCATTTAGTTGAAACGCTGCGTTTTAGTATTGTGCTGGTATTAGTTGTGAACAGTGTTGTGCGTTGTTTCTTTCATGTGACTGGATGTTCAGCTGTTGGCAGAAAGGATTACGTCACTTATGCGACGTCGTTTGGGTTAGTCGTTGCGACGCCATTTTGATTTGCATTAGAGGGCCTTGGTTATCGTTCCTGCTGGCAGCAGCAGGTTGTTGGTTGAAGAGAATGCGTCGACTGATTTTGTCGGTGGAAATGCACTCCTGCTGATAGCAGCAGTTAAGAGTTTTATAAATAGCAAGACTTGGTCTTCGTTGTGGATTATTAGTTCCCATACTTAGAAATATTTCCCCGATTGTCGACCTCTGTTTCTCAAACCCTCGTTATTGTTCACCGTGAGCTATTCAGGTGAATTCCCGGCGTTTACGGTGGTTGTTTTGCTCGTGTGAGGTAGATTTGGACTCCTCTCGAGAATCTCTATCATTATTCACCAGTTTTAGAAGCTGTAATTGGCTAGTTGTGGAACGCGAAGTTGCTGCCGTTCGAGTGTTGCGTCGACCGGGTAGAACTACGTTTTGGTTTTCGGCTTTTACCAGAGTCTTCTGGATTCCTTGCAGTGCTAATTATATCTCAGAAGCGTGGGATTTGAGGTACGGGTTGAGCTTGTAAATTACAGCAAGGTGACGGCGTGAATGATTTGAGAGATGGCTTTGCTGGCTAGTATGTTTATCTGCCTGTTGAGGCTGCTGATTTATGAGATGGCTGTGTTTAAGAGTTATGTACTTGCTGATGTTGCTACTGCTTTCGCATATGTTGATATGCTTGTTATTCCAGCATGTGCATACACGCATTTGCATCTCATTCCAGCTTTATTGTCATTGTTTCGTTGTTGTACTTGCTCTGTTTCTTACCAGGATGCGAGGGCGAGCGGAGATACCGCACTCTCATCTCCATGCTGGGTTATGTTAGACCCTATGCGCCGAGTGGCTAACTACCACAGTTCATAGGTTGGGAAACAGCAGGTCGAGTTGTTTGATGCATCTGGTATTCGGGTGTTGTGTCCCGGCGAGAGGCTAGCAACCACACTTGGAACACACCTAGTGGCCACAGTTGTTGCAGATTCCGTTGAGCTGTGCATTGAGCTCCTTGACTTCCTTTTCGGTTGGATTCATTCATTGTTGTCCAGCATATCATGCATGGAATCTGCATTTTATTCTTGCTGTTTACTGCTGATTTATAGTTGCTCTTCGTACTGGGGTTTGACCCCATGTCCCTCTGGGGCTTGGTTTGTTTTCCTTGCCTGTTGTGTTGTCCAGGTTTTACAGCTGGTCGTGGTGCTGGCCCAGCTGGAGGTGCCCCAGGAGGTGGTTGAGTATCCCAGTATGAGTATCCCAGTAGCGTATAGCATATATTTATGTATCAGTATTGATAGCCAGGGGGATGCCTTGTTCTTTGTCGTTGTATCCATTTGTGGAGTCTAATACATGTTTGTTTGTGTATTGATGCTATATTTGTTTTTGTTGGTTTATTAAACTGGGATTCTATTTTAAGTATTGCGCTATTTTAAATTATATGTTTTAACTCGTCAGGCCAAAAGCGAAAAATTTACCCACTTTTGATAAGCTTCCGCATGTGTTGTATGTTTTTACTCGGTTTAGAGCACGAGGCCTGACATTTTTGGTATCAGAGCTTAATCTGGGATAAGCTCAATTTCTTTGATCACCCTTGAGTCTAGGCACAGTGTTGTGAGTTGCATGTGCTTGACTTATGTGACTACATGCTGCATATTTGTGTTATATGCTTCCTATTCTATATCTGTTCTGTTTTGCCTTATCCTGTTGAGTGGATTTTAGATGCCGCCTAGATGTCGTGGTAGAGGTAGGGGGCAGTTCCAGGAGTCAGGTGGTCAGAACGAGGATAGGCATAGTGCGCGTACTCAGACTCGCGATAGTTCTGAGGAGAAGGAGGTTGAGGTTCGCCGCCTTCGGTAGAGACGATGGATGTGGTTATAGCTCGGTTTCAGAGGATGAACCCTACTGTCTTTAATGGCGACGAGTCAAGCGAGGACGCAGATTCGTGGCTCCATAATGTAGTTCATCTCTTCGATCGGGCTCAGTATGAGGATGATCTTCGTTTGCGTTTAGTAACCTTGTTGCTGAGGAAGGCCGCAGAGCGTTGGTGGTGTGGTGCGTCTAGTACTTTAGTGGATACTGGAGTTGGTATCACTTGGGACATTTTCTGTGAGACCTTCAGGCAGGAGTATATCCTCGATTCGTATGTGGCTGCCCGTGAGCGGGAGTTTGAGTTTTTGGAGCAGGGCTCGATGACTGTGCACGAGTATGCTCGCAAGTTTTCTGCGTTGTTGGCTTATGTGCCGCATGTTGCTGGCCGGGAGAGGGCCAAAAGTACCAGATTTGAGGAGAGCTTGAATGAAGAGTTGTACCAGAATGTTTTGACGAGCAAGCCCAAGTCGTATGCTGAGGCAGTTGATACTGCTATCCACATTGAGGAGTGCATGAGGAGCCGTCGTACGCGCAGGGTGCAGGCAGTGCAGGGTGGTAGACCGGTTGGTCAGGGAGCTCAGTCGTCTCAGAGTTCCCAGTCCGCTCATTTTCCTCAGCAGCAGCAGCAAAAAATCGCTCAGCAGTCTGGCCGTCAGAGGTTTCGACCCCACGGTGAGCAATTCAAGAAAAAGTCTGGTTCAGGGTCTTCCGGTTCAGGCAGTTCGAGTAGTAGCGGATCTTGGACTGAGTTTTGTGGCTTTTGTGTTGGGAAGCATCCTTCCATGCAGTGTGTAGGTGTGCAGGGCTCCTGCAACCTTTGTGGTCAGTACGGGCATTTTGCGAGAGTGTGTCGTCAGCTGGATCACAACAGACCGCGGCCCAGCCTCAAGGTCGTGGAGGTCAGTCTAGGGGCCGTTCTCAGCAGTTTCAGTAGCCCCGTTTAGGTGAGACTCCTTTTAGGCCATTACAGCAGCCTGGCCCATCGCGTTTTGGGCAGTCGTCTCAGCCTTTCTTCTCAGGACCCCAGCATGCTCAGGTTAATGCCATCACGAGAGAGCTGGCCGAGGAGACACCGAGCCGGGTGATTGGAGGTACATGTTTCGTCTTTGACTTTCCTGCTCGTGTGTTGTTTTGACACCGGTGCATCGTCTTCGTTTATTTATGATTCGTTGTTGTTGAGCATGGTCTGTGTACCATCCCTTTGCGCGATGCTGTTTCTTTTTCTACCTCCGGTGGTGTGAGCCTGTTCTCCCAGGAGGTTTTGTTGGATGGTGTGTTGCGGTTTGGTGAGCATGTCTTGTTAGCGAATTTGATCCGTCTGATGCTTTGGGATTTTGATTGTATAGTTGGGATGGATGTACTGTCCAACTACAGGGCCTCCGTGGATTGTTTCCATGGGATTGTGCGCTTTAGGCCTTTGTCTGGCGAGAAGTGGGACTTCTACGGCCAGGATTCGCGATCGAAGATTCCGTTGGTTTCCGCGATGGAGATGTTCAGTTTGCTGTCTTTGGGAAATGCTGGCTTTATGATCTATGCTGTGGATGCGTCTTCTTCTTCAGGTTTTCAGCTTAGCGACGTTCCCGTGGTGCGACATTTTCCCAACGTGTTTCCGGAGGAGATTCCTGGTTTTCCTCCAATATGGGAGATAGACTTCAGCATAGAGCTGGTGTCTGGCACAGCTACGATTTCGCGTGCTCCGTATCGTCTAGCGCCTGCGGAGTTGAGGGAACTCAAGGTGCAGTTAGATGATTTGATGGAGAAAGGTTTTATCCGACCTAGTATGTCGACGTGTGGAGCGCCCATATTGTTTGTGAAGAAGAAGAATGGCTCGATGCGGATGTGCATTGACTTTCGCCAACTGAACAAAGCGACAGTAAAGAATAAGTACCCGTTGCCAAGAATCGATGATCTGTTTGATCAGTTGCAAGGTTCTGCGGTGTATTCTAAGATTGATCTTCGTTCCGGGTACCATTAGTTGAGAGTGAGAGATCAGGATGTCGAGAAGACTGCGTTTTGTACGAGGTACGTACATTTTGAGTTTTTGGTGATGCCGTTTGGGTTGACAAACATGCCAGCAGTCTTTATGGATTTGATGAACCGAGTTTTTAGAGAGTTCATAGATCAGTTTGTGATTGTGTTTATTGACGACATCCTGGTGTACTCAAAGACTCGGAGGATGCACAAGGAGCACTGAGAAATTTTTCTTCAGAGGTTGAGAGAATAGCAGTTGTATGCAAAGTTTTCTAAGTGCGAGTTCTGGTTGGAACGTGTAGTGTTTCTGGGTCATGTGATTTCAGCCGAGGGGATTTCGGTGGATCCTAGCAAGGTTGATGCAATTCTGAACTGGGAACGTCCCAGGAATGTGTCTGAGATTCGTAGTTTCTTGGGTCTGGCTGGCTATTATCGTCGTTTTATCGAAGGCTTCTCCAGTATAGCAAAGCCGATGACTCAGTTGACCCAGAAGGACAAGAGGTTTGTTTGGACTGAGCAGTGTGAGAATTCTTTTCAACTGCTCAAGGAAAAGTTGACTATGGCGCCTGTGTTAGATCTGCCGTTCGGATCAGGTGGTTTTATTGTTTGCTCTAACGCTTCGCTCAATGGGCTGGGTTGTGTATTGATGCAGAATGGCCGAGTCATTGCGTATGCCTCGCGGCAGTTGAAACCGCACGAGACTCGTTACCCGGTTCATGATTTAGATCTTGCAGCAGTAGTCTTTGCGTTAAAGATCTGGCGTCACTACCTGTATGGCGAGCAGTTTGTGGTGTATTCGGACCAGAAGAGTTTGCAATATTTGTTTTCGCAGCCTGACTTGAACATGAGACAGCGCCGGTGGATGGAGTTGTTAAAGGACTTTGACTGTGAGATTAAATACCAGCCTGGGAAATCGAACGTAGTGGCCGATGCTTTGAGCAGGAAGGCGAGTGAGATGTTGGCTTCGTTGTACATCTCTAAAGATCAAGAGCATCTCAACACAAAGGGTTGGAGATTCTACCCGACTGAGGATTGCGTTATGGTTTCATCGTTCCATGGAACCGCAGATTGTTTCTAGCATTCGAGTAGCTCAGAGGACCGATCCGTCAATCCACGAGTTGAAGTTCAAATTCAGGGCTGGCGAACTTGATGACTATTCTGTTTCGTCCGATGAATGCTTGAGGTTCCGTGGCAGGTTGGTTGTGCCCAATTTGATCGATTTGAAGGAGGAAATCCTTCGAGAGGCGCATTGCAGCAGACATAGTGTCCATCCTGGTGCACGAAAGATGTACCATGCTTTGAAGCCGCACTTTTGGTGGGCTGGCCTGAAGAGTGACGTTGCTAGTTTCGGTGCCCGTTGTTTGAATTGCCAGATGGTAAAGGCGGAGAGGATGAGACCCGATGGTCTGTTGCAGAGTTTAGAGGTGCCCCAATGGAATTGGGAGAACATTGCTATGGATTTTGTGACGCATCTGCCTCGTTCCAGCCGAGGATGCGATGCTATTTGGGTAGTTATCGACCGTTTTTCGAAGTCTGCGCACTTCATTCCCTATGCAATAACCTTCTCGTTGAAGAAGATGGCGAGGCTGTACGTTGATTCTATTGTTAGATTGCACGGTGTGCCTGTTTCGATCGTCTCAGACCGAGATCCGAGGTTTACTTCCAGGTTTTGGAAGAGTTTGCAAGCAGCTCTAGGCACTAGATTGGCTATGAGTACCGCGTATCACCCCCAGACAGATGGCCAATCTGAGCGAACTATCCAGACGCTGGAGGATATGTTGCATGCTGTTGTGTTGGATTTCGGAGGTAGCTGGCAAGACGCGCTGTCTTTGGTTGAGTTTTCGTACAATAACAGCTACCAAGTGACGATTGGTATGGCGCCTTTCGAGGCTTTGTATGGCCGCAAGTGCAGATTGCCAGTATGTTGGGAAGAAGTGGGGGAGAAGCAGCTATCTGCCCCTGACTTTGTGCAGCAAATGAAAGATCATGTGGATCTTATTAGACAGCGGATGAAGGCTGCCCAGGATCGCCAAGCCAGTTATGCCAATAAGAGGCGTCGACCTCTTGAGTTTCAGATTGGTGATCGTGTATTTCTCAAGGTTTCTCCTTTCCACAGTGTGATGCGTTTTGGACGCAAGGGGAAGTTAGCTCCTCGTTACGTTGGTCCGTTTGAGATTGTCGAGAGGATTGGCCCTTTGGCGTATCGTTTGTTGCTGCCGCCAGATTTGTCCTCCTTGCACGATGTGTTTCATGTGTCAATGTTGAGGAAATACGAGCCAGATCCGTATCATGTGCTTAGAACCGACGAGGTGGAGTGAGATCAGCCGTTGAGTTATCAAGAGTATCCCTTGCAGATCCTTGGCAGAAAGGAGAAGCAGCTGAGAAACAAGACCATTCCGCTGGTAATGGTGCAGTGGAGCAAACATGGAAGGGAAGAAGCTACTTGCGAGCTGGAAGAAAAGATGCAGCGTGAGTGGCCGCATCTGTTTGATTAGCTGTTGAGCTATATTTCCAGTAGTTTGTAGCTTTTGATTTTATTCTTCCATAGTGGCTGTAATGTGTTTGCTCAGTTATTTGAGAATCTTGGCATTGTGTTGTACGAGTTCTGGTGTCGGGTTTTAGTTGCTGTTCTGTTTTCTGTTGATTGTATTATTGATTCAGAGTTGTTGTTTGATTTCGAGGACGAAATCCTTTTTAGTGGGGGAGAAATGTGAGACCTGAATCTGTTAAGTAAGATTAATTGTGGAAATTAATCGGTTGATTTGAGATTTTTGTGGTTTAGAATCTCGGTGGTGTTTTAGGGGCATTTTGGGGTCGATTTCATTCGTTAGAACGATTCTAGTAATTTTCGTATTTTTGAGTTCGGGTGCCTGAGCTGGTGACAGTTTGCTAACGTCATGTTGTGTGTGTGCATCAAAGGCGCTGACGTAAGCCTTGCTGTTATCAGTCGAGAGTATAGGAATCAGTCGCTGGTTGAATTAGCGTGTTTTGTATCGGGCGAGATATGATGTCGTTGTGAGTTTTATACCTGCTGATAACAGATATGTCGACGTAAGCATTATTGTTGAGCGTTGTGAGGATGACGTAGACTTTACTGTCGTCAGTCGATGGGTGATATTAGCGTAATGTTGTGCGAGAGCTGGCGACAGCAACGCTTACATGGATTTCAGCAGGAGTGCGCTATAGGATTTCGAAACGGTGACGTTTTGGGAAGCAACGGCTGATTTATATCTGTCAGCAGATAGTTCCTGTAGCGGGTATAAGACGTCGTCGTTTGGATTAGTAGAGGCGACGTCGTTTTGAGGATTCATTCGTGGTTTGTTATCGCATTTGGTTATAGCTCCCAGCTGCTGGAAGATAGGATGACGTATCCTATGCGACGCCGTTTCATTTAGTTGAAACGCTGCGTTTTAGTGTTGTGATGGTATCAGTTGTCAACAGTGTTGTGCGTTGTTTCTTTCATGCGACTGGATGTTCAGCTGTTGGCAGAAAGGATTACGTCACTTATGCGACGTCATTTGGGTTAGTCGCTGCGACGCCGTTTTGATTTGCATTAGAGGGCCTTGGTTATCGTTGCTGCTGGCAGCAGTGGGTTGTTGGTTGAAGATAATGCGTCGACTGATTTTGTCGGTGGAAATGCGCTCCTGCTGATAGCAGCTGTTAAGAGTTTTATAAATAGCAAGACTTGGTCTTCGTTGTGGATTATTAGTTCCCATACTTAGAAATATTTCTCCGATTGTCGACCTCTGTTTCTCAAACCCTCGTTACTGTTCACCGTGAGCTATTCGGGTGAATTCCCAGCGTTTCCGGTGGTTGTTTTGCTCGTGTGAGGTAGCGTTGGACTCCTCTCGAGAAGATCTATCATTCTTCACCAGTTTTTGAAGCTGTAATTGGCTAGTTGAGGAACGCGAAGTTGCTTCCGTTGGAGTGTTGCGTCGACCGGGTAGAACTACGTTCTGGTTTTCGGCTTTTACCAGAGTCTTCGGGATTCCCTGCAGTGCTAATTATAGCTCAGAAGCGTGGGATTTGAGGTACGGGTTGAGCTTGTAAATTACAGCAAGGTGACGACGTGAATGATTTGTGAGATGGCTTTGCTGGCTAGTATGTTTATCTGCCTGTTGAGGCTGCTGATTTATGAGATGGCTGTGTTTAAGTGTTGTGTACTTGATGATGTTGCTACTGCTTTAGCATATGTTGATATGCTTGTTATTCCAGCATGTGCATACACGCATTTGCATCTCATTCCAGCTTTATTGCCATTGTTTTGTTGTTGTACTTGCTCTGTTTCTTACCAGGATGCGAGGGCGAGCGGCGATACCGCACTCTCATCTCTCTGCTGGGTTACGTTAGCTCCTATGCGCCGAGTGGCTAACTACCATAGTTCATAGGTTGGGCAACAGCAGTTCGAGTTGTTTGATGCATCTGGTATTCGGGTGTTGTGTCCCAGCGAGTGGCTAGCTACCACACTTGGAACACACCCATTGGCCACAGTTGTTGCAGATTCCGTTGAGCTGTGCATTGAGCTCCTTGACTTCTTTTTCGGTTGGAGTCATTCATTGTTGTCCAGCATCTCATGCATCGCATCTGCATTTTATTCTTGCTGTTTACTGTTGATTTATAGTTGCTCTGCGTACTTGGTTTTGACCCATGTCCCTCTGGGCTTGGTTTGTTTTCCTTGCCTGTTGTGTTGTCCAGGTTTTACAGCTGGTCGTGGTGCTGGCCCAGCTGGAGGTGCCCCAGGAGGTGGTTGAGTATCCCAGTAGCGTATAGCATATATTTATGTATCAGTATTGATAGACAGGGGGATGCCCTGTGCTTTGTCGTTGTATCCATTTGTGGAGTTTGATACATGTTTGTTTGTGTATTGATGCTATACCTGTGTCTGTTGGTTTATTAAACTGGGATTCTATTTTAAGTATTGCGCTATTTTAAATTATATGTTTACTCGTCAGGCCAAAAGCGAAAAATTACCCACTTTTGATAAGCTTCGGCATGTGTTGTATGTTTTTACTCGGTTTAGAGCACGAGGCCTGACAGCTTATCTACCTTCCTAACTCAACGGAAAACTCTAACAAAGCTTAAAGGTAGCATCTTTACTTACCCCAACGAAATTACTGACACGGCAGGGAACTCTTACGCTAGCAAACTACACAAGGGAGATGTCTTAGCGATCCTGCGATCCTCTTCCAGCTCTTACAAAGCCTTCTAAAGAGGTGTAGAACGAAGCGCCTTAGTGAGAGGAGTCCAACGCTACCACTCTCACTCTCGTCGGAGTTGTCTACCACCAGAAATTAGGACGGATAAGGTTACTGTGAAGAGTAACTAGGGTTCGCGACAAGATTTGCTATCGGGAAAAATTTCTAAGTATGGGATCTGTTAAACAATCGAAGACCAAGTCTTCTTTTAAATACACTACTCAAACAGCAGATAGAAACAGGAACAGATGCACCGACAGAATCAGTTGTCACAACTAATATTCCCAATTAGCAGCTGAGATCTCGCATCAGCTTTTGCCTATCGCTAATATATTAACCAGCAGTTGAATCTTTCAAACAATGCTAAAGCTAAACGGCGTCGCACCAACTTAACCAAACGACGTCGCAGAGGGACACGTCACCTTGCTACCAACAACTGATTCACAAACCAGCAGTCACAACACATGAGATCTCTCAACAGCTGATGTCTATCATAACCAACAGCTGATACAAAACGCTCCACTCAAAACGCTGTCGTGCTAACTAATCCAAACGATGTAGTTTCGTTACCCGCTACGAAACACGCTAACAAAACCAACAACTGGTTCCTGCTCACAAAACATCGTCGCTTCAGTCCCTTAGCGCTCTTTGCTGATCATCGCAACTAACATACCAACAGCTGATCACTCGCAACAGCTGGATACGCGCTAATACACCAACGTCTAGAATCTACGTCAGCATTGCTGCTGCTTTCTACCAACACGCAACATCTAAAATATCAACAAATGACACGATCACTCAACGGCTGATACCACTACTACTGCTGCTGATTCCAACACTTAGACAAAATTGGTGTCTACGTCGAACACATCGACCAACAGCTGGTCCAAACCCGACCAAAACGTTATTGCGAAAACACAGGTCTCACACTGGTTGTTTTAAGCTGATTGATACCATATCGATCTGGTCCGGCTCGAGGTACAGCGTGATATTATCATGGGGTTTGCCTCAATTTTTTCCAGCCGGTATATCCAAATTGAACGTACGAGATTGGGTTAATACTTATAAATTTATTTTATATTCGGACGGTCATCTCTTCGAAATTTCAAAAGTCTTTTAAAATTAGACGATGACACGTGTCTCCAAAAACCCTTCTCTCTCCCCGCTCAAACAAAAACCACTCTTTCATTAGTACGCTATCAATATAGTTCGAGCAGTATAGCATCAGTACCAATCGTTGCAATATACTAAACTCATATCAAATCGCTTCAAATTAACTTCTAGCAATGGCTTCCTCCCTCTTCGTCAACACTTTGCATGTCGAATTCACGTCAGTGCTTACTATGGAACATGGGGGAATGGTTCGTCTGTTCAAAACTCTCGAGGATACCGGATTGCGTGGATTTTTAGAAGGTACTACCCCTATATTTGAATCTGCTGTTGTTGAGTTCTTCTCGAATGCACGAGTTATTGCTGGAACTATTGTTAGCACTGTGTTTGGGCAAAATTTGGTGGTCACAGAAGAAATTTTTTCGAGAACGTTCAAACTTCCGACTGAGGGTATGCAGAACTTTTCTGGTATTCCAAACGAAAGAATCACTGAAATGAGAACTATGTTCTCTGCTATTACAGTACCTTTCCAATGTTCTGGTAAGAAAAAGGATTTACACTTTGAATACCGCCTATTGCATGACATAGTTGCGAAATATCTCTGTGAAAAAGCCGGATCTTTTGACAAGGTTTCCTGTGAAAATTTTGAAGTCATGGTAGCAATATCGGCTGGTCTATCAGTCAATTTAAGTCGCATTCTGTTTCAACGATTGCTCGCCATGGTTCAGAATCCAAGAAAACAGTCTCAAGGATTCACGGTTCAAATCAGTATATTGATGGAACTACTGGTTCGGGCCGATCTCGGGACAACGAATAAGCTACATGTTAAGAAGGTTCTGACAAGCAAACAAGTAGAAACTATATTAAGACCAACCAAGGAACTACTCCGACAGCGGAAACTGCAAGCAACACTGAGGGTGGGACGTCACAACAAGTACCACCAGAAGTCTCAAAGTCTCTTGCTGATGCCACCGAACAAAATATTCCCAACCCTTAGAAAAGGAAACACAAGGGTGGAGCAACGAGACACAGACCAAACAGGCTGCCACACAAATAACCATGACGCCACCAGACACTACTGTAATAAAAATTGTTCAGAATAGAGAAACCGTGGTTTCAACAAATGTTATTCCTGAGGAGGATTCGGAAACCGACTCGTGTCCGTTGGTGCAATTCCGATGCAAAAAGAATCAAGTATCTGAGTCGTCTGATTCACTCCCTCTCACGCACCTCTTGAAACGAATGCGGACACAGCGGCAGCACAAACCGAGCGGTTGTACTAGTACAACTCAGCCTGATCCAATTTCAGCCCTCACTACTGCACCCGAAGAATTTCCTGATGAACAAATTCTACAAGGAGGGGGTGTTGATAACTTCGCTGACAATCTGGATCTTTATGATCAAACAGTGCAAGACGAGCCCAACAATCAAAACGTCAATGTTGATCGCCCTCATCAGATTGTTCCCACTGAAGGGGAAGGAACCAACGCTGATGATGAACAACGGGATCATGGCTCTCAAGATCCTACTACATTGGACATCAACCTCTCTGAACAGGGAAAAGGCGAGGTAAACCTAGACGACGGTCCGAATAATGACGCTCGGATGGAGCATGAAAGGCAACCAGAGCCTGATTATATCGCTGATGCAAGCGAAAGCCCTCTCCATGATTCCATCCCAATTATTCCTGTCAACCATGAAGGAAACGTGTCCTATCAGCGCACCACAAATAGCCCTCAGAAACCTGACGATGTAGTACCAATACAAGTTGCACAGGAAGGTGGTAACCCAGAAATGGTCGAATACTATTGCACTCGATTGATAATGACTGCAAGGGAAAAGGTTTCCTCACGCATGGCCATTTTTGAAGAATGGGTTCACTTTCGTCTGGAGGTACGCCTCAAGGATTTTTATTGTTTTCAGTCGATGGTTGATATTGAATAACAGCTCCTCGAATGCGCAGAGACTGAGGATATTACTGAGCTATCCGAGCGACGGTCACTCATCCTCTATAAGCTTCTTGAAATAGAACTTGAAAAGCTCTATCTGGCACATCTGGCCAATTTCAAGCCAATGTTGTCTCTGCTCATCTTGACTTTGATTGTATTCGTCCGACTCTCGATTGATAATGACTGCAAGGGAAAAGGTTTCCTCACGCATGGCCATTTTTGAAGAATGGGTTCACTTTCGTCTGGAGGTACGCCTCAAGGATTTTTATTGTTTTCAGTCGATGGTTGATATTGAATAACAGCTCCTCGAATGCGCAGAGACTGAGGATATTACTGAGCTATCCGAGCGACGGTCACTCATCCTCTATAAGCTTCTTGAAATAGAACTTGAAAAGCTCTATCTGGCACATCTGGCCAATTTCAAGACCAATGTTGTCTCTGCTCATCTTGACTTTGATTGTATTCGCCGACTGCATCAAGAGCTCCAGTTAATTGCTGCTGCACATAGACATCACCGTGGTTTGGTGGGTTTACCGTTTACTACTCCTGAATGTGACTTTCTTCGTAAGTTCTCTCCTGCACTACAAATATATAACTTGACTGGTACCACACAAGGATCAGTGCTGGACATATATCCACAACATGAGAAGCATGTAAATTAGACTGCGACACAAGCTTCTTATGAGCATAAGGCTCAGGAAAACGAGACCCTCATTCAAGAGGCCGACCATGAACGTCAGGGCCAAGATAGATAGGGCTCTGTAGAAGGGGTTGATCCGAGGTTAAATGCTATTCCAATTTCAGCTATCAATCCAGAGGCCATTCCGCGTGCCGAACAGGATGTCTCTCCCAATCAGGATCCAGACTTCTCAAATTTACAGTTAATTGCTATAGCTCCACAGGAATCTTCCACTCTCCAGCTTCTGCATACTGCTACCCAGTCGCTCAATGCTATATCCACTCACGTATCCTCCCTTGACCAATCATATGCTCGACTTTGTGATGATACGAACATCACCAGACATCACACTACCAAGCTTCGCGACGAGCTCAAAAGCACGGCTGAAGGATTTGATATCAGAATTGATGTTCTGGAGCGAACTCTCACTCAACGAATGGTTGACGAACTAGTTGTGGTAAAATATCAGTTGGCCGTTATAGTTGAGGATTTAAAGGAGTCATGTGCTGCCAAAAAGGGGGAAGGTGGATCAAGTAGTAGACCAAGGGAAGGGCCAAGTGGTCGTGGGCTGACTGGAGGACGGGGAGGATCAAGTTCACAAGGTGTAAGAGGAAAAGGAAGAAGTGATCATCCGGAACGATTTAGATATTCGAAATGGTTCTAAGTCATAGGATGATCTAAAACTGTTTGTCAAGGAACGAATTAACTTTGAGCTTTTATCATGACTTGGCATTTGATTCATTGATCTACTTTTACCAACAGGGTTTTGGCATCAGCAAAAGGGGGAAATTGTTGGGATATAAACTCAAGAAGTTTTGGTGATGAAATACTTAACAGGAAAAAGAACCCGTAAAAGAGATCATTCAAACCAAAGTGTCAAGGACCGGACAAGACTTATCACGTTCAACGGAGAAATCAGCTCGAAGTGTTGAGTTCAAAGTCAAACCAGCCTGAAGGTATATATCAAACAAGCTGAACGACATAAAGAGCAAAAAATCAGCTCGGTTGAGTGAACGAGCTGGATACAAAGTCAGTAAAAGCTAAATCAGCCGAATGAGTGGACAATGAAAATATCAGCTAGAGTTTCAGACGGGTCTATCAGCTAGATACTTGGAAATGAAAAATCAGCTGGGTATAGAATGACATAAGGAATTTGAAATTTGGAATGACTAAATTACGGTACCATCTGAAGCAACCTAGTTGACGTCTCTGCCATATTTTGTATTCAATGAAACCAGTTCAATATAAAACCAGATATGCAGGGATATGACAACAGACTGAAGACGGTGCAGACTTACCAGAAAGGGTAATGCATTAAATGAAGCTGTACCTTCATCGTACAAGCATTTATGGTGCCGCAGATACTAAATTTGGATGTATTCAATGTGTCTACTGGAAACATTTATTACCGTTACATCGAAAGAGTATATATATAGAAGAGAAGAGAAGTCGTGAAGGACGACGGATTTTACAAGATCATTCAGAAATTATTCAAATCCTTCACAGAAGCACAGTTCACTCTTGAACCAGCTTGTTAAGTGACACACACACATATCATACATATTCTTCATGTCACCAACTCTTCTACACTCATTCTGTAGGCTTGAACTCGATTTGTCAGATCATAAACAGAGAGTGTCTAAGTGATAGAGTAGCACAACCAGTTGAAAGCTTTAACTATTATAATACGAACCAGGCTGAGGGTCCGTGTGTCGTAAGATAGCTAAACAGCTGAGTACTAAAGAGTTTGTAATAACGAACCAGGCTACGGGTCTGTGTGTCGTTGGTTGCTAGGAGTTCTCTTGGCTGAGGGTCACGAGAGTGGGTTTGTACAATAGTTGTATAAATCAAAGCCTTCTAGTGAAATCCTTACCACCGTGGAAGAAGGGGAAACGTAGGAGAAATTGCTCCGAACATCCAGAAACAACTCACTTGTTCTTACTGCCTTTATCTCTATTCTTTGATTAAATTGTTCAGCTGCTTGAATCACGTTTATTCCGCATAAAATAACTTTATTATGTGAGGTAACAGCATCACTGAGAAATCCTTCCAGCTGGTGATTCGGGTGGAAGTTGTCTTTGAGCTGTAAAACCTTTTCAAAATAAACTGTTTGTTTAAAATTTGCAAAGGAGTTCATTCACCCCCCCCCATCTGAACTCTCAAGCACACTTTTCGATCCTACAAAATCTATATGATGCAGCCTGAGGGTTTCACATCCTAGGGAGTGAGCATAAAGTATGCAAACTTTAGAGATCGATCTACGGTCTCCAGGAATCATCAAGATGTTGGAACTTGAGATCGATGAAACAATTAAGGATTTTGATTTCATCAAGAATCCCGAGGAGCCGTGTGTATACAAGAAGGTAGTTAAGAATGTTGTGACATTCCTTGTAGTCATTGGGAGTGATGTAGGAATGTTGCAATCAACTAAAGAATGGTTTTCTGGTAATCCTTGATGAAGGACATGGGTGAAGCATCCTATATTCTGGGAATTCAGATCTATAGGGATAGATCGAAAAGGATTCTCGGATGCACCCAAACGACCTACATCGACACCATACTTAAAAGGTTATCTATGGAAGATTCCAAGAGAGGACACCTGCCTATGTGCCATGGGGTCACTCTATCTAACTCTATATGTCCGAAGACTGATGTGGAGATAGAGATATGACACATGCGCCATATGCTTCGGCAATAGGTAGCGCTATGTGTGGTATTATCTCGACCAGACCATGTCGCATGTGCTCTAAGCATCACGAGACGCTACCAAGCTAACCCCGGTCAAATGTATTGAAAGGCTGTGAAAGATATTCTTACGTACTTACAAAGGATTAAGAATATTGGTATGATCTATGGGGGCGGTGAACTGAAATTGGAAGGCTACACTAATTCTAGCTTCCAATGTGATGTGGATGACTCGAAGTCAACATTTGTATTTGCATTCATGCTCAATGGTGGTGTTGTCTCTTGGAAACGTTCCAAGCAAGATAACATCACGGATTCAACAACTGAGGCTGAGTACATCGCAGTATCAACTGTTACAAAATATGCAGTTTGGATGACGAAATTCGTCCAAGATTTGGACATGATTCCTGAAGGGGTTGGTCCAGTCCTGGTGTACTGCGACAACACGGGTATCGTTGTGCAAGCAAAGGAACCTAGGTCTCACCAAAGATCCAAACACATACTGAGGAAGTATCACATAATCTGGGATATTGTGGCTAGAGGTGACATAGCAATCGAGAGAGTCCCTTATGCAGACAATGTTGCTGACCCACTTACAAAGCCCTTGTCTTGACCATTGTCTGAAAACCATCACGAAGCAATGGGACTGCGTCGCATGATCAGTTGGATGTAGGGCAAGTGGGAGATTGTTAGAGTAGGTGCCCAACTAGCCAACCTATAGTATGTGGGTTCTTGTTGACTCTATGTAAACAATATTAATTTATGCTATTCGCAATTTTATGGCATTCTTTATTTTTATTATTATGATAACAAATTGTTGTTTAAAGATATTGAATGCACTATAGTGTATGTTAGATGTAATAGTGGATTTGATGGCTATCATGTAACACTTCTAATATCCACTGTGTATTCTAAACTAGTTCCTAGTTGATTGAGCCGTCCAAAACAATTATAAGGGCCGCTCGAGCTTGAAACTAGCATACGTGATGCAAAGTATCACGTTTCATTGGTAGGAAACATAGAGATGTTCTGAGGATGCAGATAGAAATTGACCAGGTGATCTATCGAACTACCCTCGTTTGGACTTTCCAAGTGGTTATCATTTTGCGAGTGCATTAAGTCTAAGGTCTTGGTTGTACAGATTAATCCTGATTACTCGAAACATCATTTAGACTCTACATGCTAATCGCCTCACTTTGACTCTTTTATCGACTCCCTGAGGGCTATCAGGTGGCGAGTTGGGTGAGGTCACGATGCATATAGGAGTCAATTTTTTGTTGTCGAGGATTCATCGCTCACCTTGGTGCATGGATATCCTATGCTATCTGAGTAAATAATAGTGTGAAAAATCTCGGTCCAGAGTACTTCATGTGCTTTAGGTAAATGGTTTTACCTAGTAGCACATGCAATGTCACTATTTGATGTCCAACATGTATGCATGGCTATTGAATCTCTAGAGACACTCAATTTTCCAATGGTCGTTTATTTGGTCAGGATATTTGAGCTGAAAAGATCGTACTGTACACTAACCAAGACTGACAGGTTCTTCAAGACACTATCAGTGATACCTAGGGGATCATGGGGCGATGTTTCTAGACGTTTTACCATGGTCCGATGGGTAAGTCCGAAAATGTGTTTTCGGAGTCACAAGTTGTGAGCCCACGGCTAGTTGTATCCCTGGACCATTTGAGGGTCACAAAGGTACTAGTTTCTCATTTCTCGTACGGATATGGTACTCAAAGTGTTGAGTATAGTAGGAGGAAGGTTGGTAGTATGATTTCAAAAATTAGCTAAGGGAGTAGGACTTCCATATTTAGCTAATAGGAGTGGAACTGCTATTTTTGGATTAAGTGGTCTGAAAATTTGTTTTCGCATCATAATGTACAGATTTAGAAACTGTGTAGATCGGTCAGATCTGATCGCCGATCGGAATTATGATGACACCACTATGATGGACTTGAAACCAATGTGTGATTGGCTTGGGCCTGGCCTGGGCCTATTAACGTGGTTTAAGACCATGAAATTGTTAGAGTATGTGCCCAACTAGCCAACTTGTGGCATGTGGATTTTTGTTGACTCTATGTAAAACGATCTTTATTTATGAAATTCGCATTCTTGTATGGAAATCTTTATCGATTACAAATTGTTGGATAAAGACCTTCAATGCACTATAGTGTATGTTAGATTTGATAGTGGATTTGATGGCTATCATGAAAAACATCTAATAGTCACTGTGTGTTCTAAACGAGTTCTAAGTCTATTGGACCATCCATAATAGGATAAGAACCACCCGAGCTTGAGACTAGCATCTACGATGCAATGTACCACGTTTCATTGGTAGGGAATATAACGATGTTCTAAGCATGCAGATGGATAGTGACCTGGTGATCTATCGAACTACCCTCCTTCGGACTTTCCAAGTGGTTATCATTTGTCGAGTGGATTAATTATGAGGTCTTGGTTATACATATTAGTCCTTACTACTCGAAACATCATTGAGACTCTATATGATAGGTGCCTCACTTATACCCGTTTACCGACTCCCTTGGGGTCATCAGGTGGAGGGATTGGGTGAGGTCCGATGCATGTAGGAGTCGATTCTTCATTGTCGAGGATTCACCGCTCGCCCTTGTGCGTGGATATCCTATCTTGGGAGATAATAGTATGATAGATCTCTTGCCAGAGTACTAGATGTGTTGTAGGTAAATGGATTTATCAAGTAGAACATGCGATGTCGCTATTTGATGTCCAAAATGTATGCGTTGCTATCGTATCTCTACTGACTCTCGATTTACCAGTGGTCATTGTTTCTGTCGGGATATTTGAGATGAAAGGACGTACGCTAATAAACTGGTTCTTGCAGGAACTATCAGTGATACCTAGGGGATCATGGGGCGATGTTGCTAGACGATTTACCATGATCCGATGGGTAAGTCCGAAAATTTTTTTTCGGAGTCACAAAGATCTGTGAGCCCAATGCTAGCCGTATCCCTGAACCATTGAGGGTGTTAAGATAAAATTATTAGTTTTGGTGATAACAAAATAAGACAAGAACTGAATTCTAAAGTAACATCTGGACAGTCAGTCAGTCATAGAAATTAACAGTTACGCATATTTCAGATGTTGGGTCGACTTTCATATATCGGGTTGAAAATCTCAGTTGTAAAGATTTCAGATGTTGATAATATACGAGTAATCAGATTCTGGTATCGAGCCTTTATTTCAGCTGTGAGGTCAATTCAGATGTTGATCAAAGGGCTATGCAATCAGACTCTGGTATTAGTTCATTGGGTATGTACTTCAGAAGTAAATGCTTTCAGATGTTGAGTACAGTTGCTTTTGAATCAGCTGTTGTAAGTATTCAGATATTGGGTTAACAAAGTTTTCAGAAGCCGTGACGTCGTCTCAGTGTTTTGTAGTTTTCAGAAGTCGTGACGTCATATAAGTGGTTTGAAGATTTCTAAGTCTCGAAAGATTCTGAACTAAGCGTTGACATCTGAGTTGACCATTCGGGAACAGGTATAAAGATTTGATTCAGTAGCTATAGTGGAAGATCTGTTGTTAGAGCAAAGTGTATTCAGATGTGAGTAACAGAGTGTGATATATTGATTCAGATCTCAGTATTTCAGAAGTGGTTACAGAGCTTTCAGTGAACATCAGACTTTGGGACAGTATATTTTTCAGAAGTAGCAAGCATTCAGTTGTTGCATTCAGTAGTTGCATTCAGATGTCGCAAGTACACAGTTATCTCTATATATTCTGTTGTGACAGTCTTTGAATAAACAATTAGCGTTAAGATAGTCGTCTTCTTCAAGAAAGAAAGAACTGTGTTAACGAAAAGAGATTTCAGGCGCAACTACGAACCGATTCAAACACGATCATATATTCAAATTGGAAAGAATCAATTGTTGCGATTGGATCGTACAAATGCCTGGAATTAAGGAGACAATGTCAGAGCTGTAACGCCCCAAAATCCTTAGGACCATATTTATGCATTTCATAAATCATATGGGCCATTTGGCAATTTTAAATAGTATGTATCTGCTGAATTGTTAAGATCAGCAGGTAATGGTGCGCTGCGGCTCATTTCAGCAGGTAACTCCAAAGAGCAATACACAAGTTGGTTTGAAATTTATTGTAAAATGTTTTAAGGAGGTAAAATGATTTCTGTTGAAAAGGGTTTGGTGTTCTATTCATAATTTCATTTCGCAGATTATCTGAGTGTGGTACCCACAATCTACCTTGATATTTAACAATTCCTTCTTCCACTGTATACAAATTTGATCCTCTGTTTTCATCCTGCTTCTTCCATTTCTGGAGTTGATCATCCTTCGCTTGCCCTTCCTTGATCCTATCTTTAAGTGTTGATTGGATCGTAAGAACTGATAACTTAGCAGCACTTTCCTTTCGAATTATCTCGAGTTCAAATCGATTGATCTCTAACGCCAGGGGAATCTGAACTGAGATTTGCGCTAACCCCACGCTTCTTCTACTTAACGCATCTGCTACTACGTTAGCTTTTCCCGGGTGATAGCTAATTACGCAATCGTAATATTTAACCAATTCAAGTCATCTTCTCTGTCGCATGTTTAATTCTTTCTGAGTAAAGAAATACTTAAGGCTTTTATGGTCTGTAAAAATTTCGCACTTCTCGCCATAAAGGTAATGTCTCCAAATCTTAAAGCGAAAACTACTGCTGCTAATTCCAGGTCATGCGTAGGATAATTCTTTTCGTGAATCTTCAATTGCCTAGAAGCATAAGCAATTACTTTTCTTTCTTGCATTAGAACAGCTCCCAACCCTGTCTTCGATGCATCGGTGTAAATCACAAAATTCCCTTTCTCTGTTGGTAACGTTAAAACAGGGGCTTCAACTAATGAATGTTTTAATTTCTCAAAACTGGATTGGCATTTAGGAGTCCAATCATACTTCACATTATTCTTAGTTAAGGCCGTTAATGGAACAGCAATCTTCGAAAATCCTTCTATGAATCTTCTATAATATCCTGCAAGTCCTAGGAAACTTCGAATTTCCGTGACATTCTTAGGTACAGGCCAATCTCGAACAGATTCTACCTTTGAAGAATCTACTTCTATTCCATTCTTTGAAATAATGTGACCCAAGAATACTACTTTATCAATCCAGAATTCACACTTACTAAACTTTGCAAATAACTGCTTATTTCGTAAAATCTGCAAGATTTCTCTAAGGTGCTTTTCATGTTCTTCTCTGCTCTTCGAGTAAATCAAAATATCATCTATGAACACAATGAAAAATATGTCTAAATAAGGTTGGAATATTCGATTCATTAAATCCATAATTGAAATAATGTGACCCAAGAATACTACTTTATCAATCCAGAATTCACACTTACTAAACTTAGCAAATAACTGCTTATTTCGTAAAATCTACAAGATTTCTCTAAGGTGCTTTTCATGTTCTTCTCTGCTCTTCGAGTAAATCAAAATATCATCTATGAACACAATGAAAAATATGTCTAAATAAGGTTGGAATATTCGATTCATTAAATCCATAAATACGGATGGCGCATTCGTTACTCCAAAAGGCATAACTAGAAATTCATAATGGCCATATCTTGTTCTGAAAGCGATTTTATAAACATCTGTTTCTCTTACACGCAACTGGTGGTAACCTGATCTCAGGTCTATTTTCGAAAATAC
>KV014016.1:272566-294248 GCA_001598015.1 Dorcoceras hygrometricum
TCGAACTTGCGGATGTAATCCCGCATCGTCAATCCTTCTTGTTTTAGAGTTAGGAATTCACTCTGCAACTGTTCTCTAACATCCACAGTGAAGTATTGTTCGAAGAAGACTCTCTTAAACTCTTCCCAGGTGAGAAGTTCCAAGTCTACAGTTAACTTGGCTCCTTCCCACCACATCATAGCGTCGCCCTGCAACATATAGATTGCACATCGGGGTCTCTCTAATTCTGTCAGATGATCGTCAATCCTTCTTGTTTTAGAGTTAGGAATTCACTCTGCAACTGTTCTCTAACATCCACAGTGAAGTATTGTTCGAAGAAGACTCTCTTAAACTCTTCCCAGGTGAGAAGTTCCAAGTCTACAGTTAACTTGGCTCCTTCCCACCACATCATAGCGTCGCCCTGCAACATATAGATTGCACATCGGGGTCTCTCTAATTCTGTCAGATGAAGATAATCAAATATCACTTCCATGGATTTTATCCAACTTTCTGCCACCAAGGGATCGGTTGTGCCAGAAAATTCTTGAGGTCGCTGCCTCCTAAACTTCTCTTGAGGATCTTCTCTGTTAATCATTCTACTCGAAGAATGACCATTTCCATTAGAGGTCTGATCAACTAAACGTTCTATAAGTTGAGCCATATTGGCAAGGACTGGAGTTATGCCTTCTGATTCACTATCTCCTTCAACAAAACTCCTTCTGCCTCTACCTCTTCCTGACATATCTGAAAAAGGGTAGTCCAAATCCACCACAATTCTATATGAGAGATTACTCTATGCTAAAACATGAACATAAAACTCACAAGTTTTGAAGAGGCTGGAAAGATTTGCTCAGACTGGAAGTGTGTTTATCTCAAGGACCATGCTCTGATACCAACTGTAACGACCCTCATTTTTTTTACGGAATAATCATAAGTTTTGGGGTTCAATTGAATGAAATCAAAGGTTATAAACATCGGAGAATGGATCGCTACTAACTAACTGGGTTGAAATGAGAATAATAAAATTTTTCACATTTCGAAGATGAGAAATATGGAATGACTCATGCAAAGGTGCGGAAATGAAGAAAGCTGATACATCATATTTCAATATTGCATCTCGTAGTGTGATAACGTCTGGTACAGATTCCTATAACATATCAAATTTCGAAATCTGTTTTGATACACATTCATAATAAAATGTTCAGTACACTACAAAATTTTTCCCAAAAAGAACTATGAACGCAGGAACCGAAGGAAATAGGAAATCAGCTGTCCACGATAAACACATCCCTTCCATTCTGTTCATCTCCCTCCAGCTTCCTACTGCGGATTACCTGCACTCAATGAAAACTAGTGAGCCAAAGGCCCAGCAGGTAAAATCTGGAATAACAGAAGCAATTCATACAATCGCTCAAGAACTAATACATACTGGAGTCTGAACTTGAACCACGCTTATGAACAGACAAGCGTAAATATAACTATGAAATTTGAATCAAATATGAAAGCATAAAACATGAATCAATTCTGAGAACATTTTCTTTAAACATTTTTAAGAGCTGCGATTAGAATCACACTTTTGCTCTTATTCGTTTTCTGGAAATTATGACAACACTTTAAACATTTGGTCCATTTCGTTTGATCAAACTCCTGATATCAGTCTTAGCACTATGGCTCATGGTTGAAGGGGTATACAGATCCGTCGACCTGTAATCCTAATCCTTCCTGGTTAAAAGGGAACACGGTTCGTCAGCCGTGCACTCACCTTTTCTTTAGGGACCCTTTTCATTGTCATAACTTAAAACATTTCATAAAACATGGTTCTGCTCTTTCTTTCTCTCGTGAAAAACTGTTTTCTTTCCTTTGTTCGAGTTACTGGTTTTTGTTTATCTAATGATGTTCTGGAACTGTAAAGAATTTCCTTGTAAATCTTGCGAAGATGAAAACTGAATAACTTAGCTAGTTGAATCTGTCAGATAAGTCGAAAGATTCATTTGAACTGATTCGAAATTGAAGAAAGAATCAAATTCTGAAATTTCGTTATCTGTTAAAGAAAACGAAGAATGAACAGTAACCAGCTGGAACGAACAGCACCAGTCGCAAGAACCAGTCGCAATGAACTATACTTAAAAAAATAAAGCAACTGCTGAAATATCAAAATGGAATGCATCTGCTGGTACACAGTGCATCTGCTGAATGTCACGAAGACAACACAACTGCTGAATTCTAACAAAGGAATGCAACTGCTGATTTCTAATAAAGGAATGCACCTGCTGGTGTTAACAAAGAAATACACCTGCTGGTTTTTGCAAAAGAGATGCACCTGCTGGTTTTACGATAACCATGCAGCTGCTGATTTTATAAAAACAAAGCATTTGCTGAATATGCATCTGCTGAAATATGCATCTGCTGGTTTTCAATCAAGAAATGAAACTGCTGATTTCATACTTAGAATATTTTCGACAAGGCAATATCAGCAGTGGTATAAGAACCAGCTCTTGTTCTTAACATGCAGATAACCATGAACTACGAAGGTTACCTTCCTCTAAAGACTTCGACATATCTTATGAAACTTCTGGAAAAGATCGAGTAAGCTACTTCGATGAATAAATCACTGAAAACCTCAGGAATTCATTAGAAGAACATCATCCAAACATTTTTCTAAATCATCTTTGAATCAAAATACAGTAACTCAACTTCTTTCAAAAACAGAGCATGAACTTCTGGTTCTCTTTGAAGAACAGCCGAAGCCATCTTCCTTTTTTCTTTAAAACCATACATAATCATAAAAAACAGAATTGAATATATGCTTTCTATTGAGTGAGCAAGAAACAGAGTTTACTTGCCTGGTATCTTTAACACAAGAACAACATAAATCCAGTATACTTCTTGCGCACCGCCTGTTTCCTTTAAAACACTTTGAAAGTATTTTAATCGGCTTCTTGAGAGCGAGCACAGCTTAATATGATTTGATTTGAAAGTAATGATGCATGAAGCAGCTTAAGATCCTATTTATATGATTTACAATGACTAAGGAAGGAAAACACGTTATATCAATATGCCAATCTTCTGAAAGGAGCGTGCTCTGTTAAAAGATGCAAATGGAAACCGATAATTTTAGTTAAATAAAGGATCCACTTGGTTTGCAGAAGTCACTAAACATTTACTGTACTTGCATTCTAACATGGGCCTATCAATCCATAACAGAGCGAGCACAGCTTAATATGATTTGATTTGAAAGTAATGATGCATGAAGCAGCTTAAGATCCTATTTATATGATTTACAATGACTAAGGAAGGAAAACACGTTATATCAATATGCCAATCTTCTGAAAGGAGCGTGCTCTGTTAAAAAGATGCAAATGGAAACCGATAATTTTAGTTAAATAAAGGATCCACTTGGTTTGCAGAAGTCACTAAACATTTACTGTACTTGCATTCTAACATGGGCCTATCAATCCATAACAACATAAAGATTGATCATTGCATATACAGAAATATTCAAGAATCGAATTAGAATAGCAATGTAATCCCTCATTCTCATATCTTTCTAGTTGTGGACTTCTAAAAGATCTGGTCGTTACACATTGCTTCAAGCCACAAATTAGAATCAGCATCGGAAATTGTCTCCTTGAAAGTTCTTGGATCACATCCAACAACTTGATCACTTTGATCATCTTCAAGGAGGAAACCATATCTTTCAGGAGCCCTAGGAACCCTTTCGGATCTCCTATGTGCTACCATTTCTGGTTCCGGCTCTTGAGGCGCAGGAGATTCACTTGGTACTTCAGTTGGTTCTCGAACCTCTTCGAGTTCTACTATCTTGCCTTTTCTATCAAGTAGAAACTCCCTTTCCATAAAGGTGGCATTTCTAGAAACAAACAATTTTGTTTCGTTGGGATAGTAGAAGTAGTATCCAATGAAATTCTTTGGATACCCAATGAAGTAGCATAAGATGGATCTAGTATCCAGCTTATCTCCCACTGTCTGCTTCACGTAAGCAGGACATCCCCAAATCCTTAGGAATGAGTATTTGGGTGGTTCGCCCGTCCATATCTCATATGGAGTCTTATCCACTGCCTTGGTGTGGACATTGTTCAACAACATTACCGCCGTTTCGAGCGCATAGCCCCAAAACAAGGTAGGAAGTTCAGTGAAGCTCATCATAAATCGAACAATGTCCATCAAGGTTCGATTACGACGCTCCGCTACACCATTGAGCTGTGGTGTGGCCGGAGGGGTCCACTGTGAGATAATCTCATTCTCTTTGAGATAGTCTTGAAATTCAGCACTCAAGTATTCACCACCTCGATCGGATCGAAGCGCTTTAACACTTTTCCCTAACTGATTTTCTACTTCAACCTTGAATTCTTTGAACCTTTCAAAGGATTCAGACTTGTGCTTCATCAAGTACAAGTACCCATACCTAGAGTAATCATCGGTAAAGGTGATGAAGTATGTGTGACCGTACTTAGTATCAATACTAAGTGGGCCACACACATCAGTATGGATCAAATCCAATGGGCCTTGAGCACGTTCAGGCTTGCCCTTGAAGGGTTGTTTAGTCATATTTCCCTTGAGACAAGACTCACAAGTCGGTAGGGAGTTAATGTCTGACAAATCAAACATATCACTCCTAACTAACTTGTTCATCCTACTTAGGGAAATATGACCTAGCCTAGCGTGCCAAAGTTGTGCTGGGTTCAAGCTATCGTTTTTCCTATTAATTGTTGTTGTATGTGTTTCCACATCGCGAGTTGGAACAGCTTTTAATTTTAAGGTGTGTAAGTCGTTTTCGCGTTCCCCAATTCCAATCAAACATTCATTCTTGTATATATTGCAAATCGAATTAACAAAATGACAAGAATATCCATCACTATCAAGCATAGAAACAGAAATAATGTTCTTTATTAATTCAGGAACAAACAAAACGTCTTTCAATAACAACTTAAAATTTGAAGACAGAAATAAATAAACATCTCCTATAGCTACTGCAGCAACTCTTGCTCCATTTCCCAGCCTCAAGTGGGTCTCACCCTCTCTAAGACGTCGGCTTCTTGTCATCACCTGCAAATCATTGCAGATATGAGATCCACATCCGGAATCAAGTACCCAAGAAGTCAAATTAAGAGACATATTTATTTCGATATAGAACATACCTTTCGCAGTTCGCAACTGCTCGAGGTACTCCTTGCAGTTCCTCCTCCAGTGCCGAGGCTTGTGGCAGTGGTGTCAATGTTGGGGATCCGGATCCGCCCCCCGGCAAGGCAGCGGAAGAACAAAGAATATAGTCGGGAGACGATCAATACGAAAGATAGAATTCATAATTCAACATACATAGGGCGTTCAAAACGAATACCTTGCTGGCACTTGTGCCTGGCTCCAACCGGAATTACAGGAACCCGGCTCTTCTCGGTAGATTGCGGTAGATAATCGCCAATCCGGTCCACGACCAGAACCGAGACTCCTTCGTCAGGCTGCACTAGAAGCACTGACGAATTCTGCACGAACGGATTCTCCACGTCGAATCGGCCGGAAACAAATTTTTCCGGCGAAGACGGGCGGCGGCGGCGGCGCACGGCGGGCGGCGGCGGCTTGTTTGAGAGAGGGAGGCGGCGGTACTTAGTGCTAGGGTTAGGGTTTGCAATTGAGTTAAGTGTTATGAAGTCTTCTAATTAAATAGATTAAGTGGTAGGCTTGGACCGGCCCAACGGGCCCGGGTCCAACAATGAACATTCAGTTCATCTCCACCACCGAGACTTCATCGTAACTCCGATCGCCGATCAGATCGGACCGATCGACTCAGTTTCCTAAACCAGTCAGTCGGTCGTGGTTAGCGTACAGTACGGTCCTGCAAGAACCAGTCGGTCGTGGTTAGCGTACAGTACGGTCCTTTCAATCCATATATCCCGATCAGATCAACGACCATTGGTAAATCGAGAGTCGCTATAGATCCGATAGCTATGCATACATCTTGGAGATCGAATAGTGACATCGCGAGTGTAACTAGGTAAACACATTTACCTAAAACACTTCTAGTACTCTGGCCAGAGATTTGCACACTATTATCCCCTCAGATAGCATAGGATATCCACGCATATCTGCGAGCGGTGAATCCTCGACAACGATGCATCGACTCCTACATGCATCGGGGTCTCACCCAATCCCGACGCCTGGTGACCCCAAGTGAGTCGGCAAACGGGTCAAAGTGAGACGCCTATCATGTAGAGTCTCAATGACGTTTCGAGTCGTGAGGACTAATCAGTACAACCAAGACCTCGGACTTATCCACTCGACAAATGGTAACCACTTGGAAAGTCCGAAGGAGGGTAGTTCGATAGATCACCAGGTGACTATCTATCTGCATGCTCAGAACATCACAATGTTCCCTACCAATGAAACATGGTAATTCGCATCGCAGATACTAGTCTCGAACTCGGGCGGCCTTATCCTCATTTTGACGGCCCAATCGACTAGGAACATGTTCAGAATACACAACGCCTATTAGATGTGTTTCATGATAGCCGTCATACCCACTATCACATCTAACATACGCTTTAGTGCATTCTAGGTCTTTACTCAAAGCAATTGTAAATCATTACACACATAATGAAAGTAAAGAATGCCATATATAGAAAATGCGTACCCACTATCACATCTAACATACGCTTTAGTGCATTCTAGGTCTTTACCCAACGCAATTGTAAATCATTACACACATAATGAAAGTAAAGAATGCCATATAGGTAAATGCGAATATCATATATAATGACTGTTTGTACAAGAGTCTATAAAACTCACACGCCACAAGTTGGCTAGTTGGGCATCACTCTAACATTCAAACATCCTCAGTCTTGTTTGGCTTGGAAGCCTTTGCCTTGGGCTTCTTGGTGGGATTTTCCTCCTTCGCAGGGGCAGAACGCTTCTTGCCCTTGCGTTTGGGCCCCTTCTTCGCAGAGGAAGAAGAGCGCATAAGGAGGACGGGCTTGTCCTTGTTTATGGTCCCTTCAAACACTACAAGCATGTTCACCACCTCTTCAAGGGTGGCTTCCAGCTTGTTCATGTTGAAGTTGACCACAAAGGGGTCGAATGCAGCGGGTAGTGAGAGGAGAAGCAAATCCACAGACAGCTCATGTGGAAGTGTGATATCAAGGCCCACCAACTTTTCAATGAGCCCAATCATACGAACCCCATGCTCGCGGACCGAAGTCCCATCGCGCATGTGGCTCGTCATAAGCTCCTTGACAGTGGTGAACCTCTCATGTCGAGAGTTCTCCCCATACAGCTCTTTGAGATGAAGATGTATGTCAGCAGCATACACCGTCTTCTCGAAACACCGTTGCATTTCGTTGGACATCGACGCCATCATATAGCATCGAGTCTTAAGCTCATCATCCCACCATTTGTTAAGCGTAGTCAGCTCCTCAGGGCTGACGTCGGCAGGGGCTTCCTTCGGAGGGCTCTTCTCTAAGTGTAGAGAAGTTTCTCCGAAGCCAATACAATATTGAGGTTTCGAAGCAAGTCTTGGTAGTTCAGACCAGTGAACTTGTTGCTATCCAGTATAGCAGTGAGTGGATTTTTGATCGAAGACATATTATAAGCAGTTTATACTGAAAAGAAAAACAGACATGCATTACTAACTATATATGAAAAACGCTAAGACATAAAACAAGGTCATTTAGTTTTATGAATTACCCTCCCACTATTTTAACGATTTCACCATCCTCTAATGAAATCGAGAAAGCAAGTTTCCTTAGTGGGTCACAGAGCCCAATCAAGCGATCATGGTCCCGAATAATATCATCCAACCATGACCCTCAAAAGGTAGAGCCCAATTGCAACTGGTGCAACCTCCATGTATTTACCTCACGTCCAGTAAGGGCCCAATAATATGACGCCGATTACCATCACGTGTCAAGATGACCCATCAATGTTGAGTTGTGAAGGAACGTCCCCTTAACGTCCCCAATAATATGAGCCAACGTTAAAGGGAGTTCCAACCAACTCACAACAGGTGTCAATGGCATGTACAGCTTTCCGGCATACATAACCCCCTCAATAATATGAGCCGGGCCATGTATGCGGGTAGTATCGACGTATACCCATTGTTGATGGAAGGTAGGAAAAATTTAAACAGATTTAAATTCCCTTAGTTTATCGAATAAACTTTTAATCTTGATATCAGTTTTAAATCATATTTAAAACGAGGGATTTTATTTTTGAAAAATTTGGTCTCAATAATATTTTAAATCACGATTTAAAACATGCGGATTCAATAAACTATATATCGCACATATAAATAAATAAACTTTGGGATGATCGATCGCGAGAGCTATTGTAACGCCCCAAAATCCTTAGGACCATATTTATGCATTTCATAAATCATATGGTTGCTCAAAGGGAGGATTCCTGCAGGAAATTTGCTGTTGTTGCAAAGCTTCGTCAAGGCACGTAAAAGCTGATCTTTTTCTACACCATTTGAAGCATATATTGTGTTTTAATGGATCTGCTTGCCTGTTTATTGTTGATATATTTAAAGTTCATGTTTGAAATGATTTAGACATGAAAAGGAAAGAAAGATGGGTTCGAAAATGATGTTTTTGATGTTTATGATGCTTCCAGTATGATTTTCATAAAGTTATGATGTTTTAAATATACTGAGGGTTCGAATTCAATTCCAGAAATATTATGAATGTTCTTCTCGAAATAGCAGTAATATTAGAATTTGATAACTGTGAAATCGGTAGCTGCTGGTTGAATCATTGGTATGGTTTGATAGGCAGCAGCTGATGACATTGTTATTGTTCTGATATCACAAATGTCGAGTTATGTCTCAGCAGCTGTCTCTACTTGTTCAGATTCAGCAGCTGTATTGATGTAATGTTTATAAATGTTTTCCTCTCTGTTGTAATATCAGGATTTGATGAGTTGTGCAATCAGCAGTGCTAGTTAGATCAGTATAAAGTCTGGTTTAATAGGCAACGGCTGGTAGCGCGATCGTTGTTTTGATGTTACAAGCGTTTTTCATAAAATTCAGCAGATGCACTGTTCATCAGCAGATGCGTCTTCCTTTATTTAGTATCAGCAGTTGCATTCCTTTGATAAGGAATCAGCAGCTGCATTGTGATTTTAAATTCAGCAGTTGCTTTAATTTCAAGTACTGTTTATTCCAGCTGGTACTAGTCTTGTGACTGGTACTATTCACTTATATAATTGTGTTAGCACTTTTCCTTGCGACTGATTGATGTGCTAACGACGTCGTTCCCTTTAGTTATACAAATATCAGCAGGTAGTTTTGTATTCATCTGCTGATCACCTCAACGACATCGTTTCGCTCTTTATTTATTCTCGCGACTGAATTCTTATGTGTTGCGACTGGTACTGTTCACCAGCAGATGTATTTCATTTCATTTCAGCAGGTATTAGTCTTGCGACTGGTACTATTCATTTCGACTGGTTTTTCTCTCAATCAGTTCCAGTTTAATGATATGTTTCTAAAGTCGAATTCAATACTCAGTAAAGTTTTAAAATGGGAAGCAAATGTTTTAAATGATGGAACCCGATGTTTTACAGAAACGTTTAAAGAAAGATTGTTAAGGAACGAAAGATGTTTTAGATTATGGCATAGACAGTTAAGGTCACCAAGGAGAAGGGTGAGCAGTTGTCAAGATGTCAATTGCCCTTTCATATGAGCTATATGCTAAAACTGATATCGGGAGTCATTTTGATCAAAGTGCAAATTGGACCACATAGAACTTATATGCCATGATCAAACTGAAAATGGAATTGAAAGAAATGAGAAACTGGACTATCTTCCCCTGTTTCTACCATTGATATGTTTATGAAAATGATATTGTATATTGAAGTTTTCTTCTACATATCAGATCTGATCAGAGGTTTCTAAGGTACAGAACAGAGAGGGATTTAGATTTGACAAATTTACATATAAAGAGAGCAAAAAGGGGAAGTATTCGTAAAAGAAAAAGATCTTGAAGCTCATATATGTACGAAAGCAGATTTGAGATCAGAGCCGAAGAAGAGTTCAGATCCGAAATAGATTTCAAATCACAGCTTCAGATCTTAACATCTATGTGCCCCATATTATTCAACGATCGAGATTAAAGTGTATAAAGCCTGTAAGACAAAGTGGATATATTTGTTTGTATATCGTACAGAACGCAGTTGGTTCAGTCGATGTTTACCTATTTTGGAATAAAGTCTACCAAGCTCTGACAACAGCCGACAAACCTCTACACAAGCATTAATGGCTCAATTAATGCTTGGTACTATGAAGATATTTAAAAATGGTTTGTGTCTACTGGCTCATTTAATAATAGTTGAAGATGATGCATATAAATAGCTGAAGTGATTCAAGCAGGAAGAACTCTTGACACGCTCGGTGATTCACGATTTTAAAAGTCTTCGTCATCTTCTTCGTCGTGCTTATCTTTTTGAATCAATCCCAGCTCTCCAAATCTCGAAGAACATTTCCTAAAGTTTTTCATTTATTAACCTTCGAGATTTCCTTCTGGTTTACATTTGTAAAAGAGTCTTATTGTATAAGAAAACAGAAGTGTTACAAACTCTGTTAGTGTTGTATTCATTGATAAATTCATATCAGAGTCTGTAAATAACTTGCTATCTCAAGAAGTTCTAAAAATACGTTTGTTTGTAATCAACAGAAGATTCTGCGTAGAATTGGGTTGCTAGGAGTTCACTTTAAGCGAGGCTTAAGTGAGTATCTTTTTACAGAAGCTCTAAACATCAAAGCCTTCTAGTGGAACCTTCCTAAAAAGGAAGAAGGGGAGACGTAGGATATTGATATCCGAACTTCCAGAAACAAATTCTTCACTCTATCTTTTAATTACTTGCATCATTATTTATTTACTTTTCACTGTTTAATCGGTTTCTTTCCGCACTATTTTGTTAACCGAGAAAACAGATTTGAACTGAGAGCCTCAAAGCTGGTCACTCAGCTTTGAGTTAATCACAGGCTTGTAAAATCGTTTTAAAAGGATTTGAAATACAAACCCAAAGGAGTTCATTCAAACCCCCCCCCCCCCCCCTTCTGAACTCCTAAGGCTGTTTTCCGATCCTATTGATCCTATAAGAGGGTCACACCAGTACTGGTTTCTCGTACGGATATGGTACTCAAAGTGTTGAGTATAGTAGGAGGAAGGTTGGGAGTATGACTTCTAAAAATTAGCTAAGGGAGTAGGACTTCCATATTTAGCTAATGAGAGTAAACCTGCCACATATAGATTTAGTGGTCCGAAAATTTGATTTGCATCATAATGATCAGTTTTGTAAACTGAGCATATCGGTGATATCTGAAATCGATTGGTATTATGATGAGATCACAATCAAGGGAGTCGAACCGAATGTTCACAATTTGAGTTGAACCGAATGTTCACAGTTTGAGTTGAACCGCATGTTCACTATTTTGTTCAACTCAAACTCTATCCCTCCATCTATAAATATGGCAATGAGAAGACAATTTCAAAAAGTGTTAGAGAAAGAAAAACACCACTTGATTATTGAATCATAACTCTCATATCCCCTTCCATTCACTCAAGGCCTCCTTCCGTCGCCGCCGGCATCGTCGCTAGCCACCGCTGTCGTGTGCCGTCAGACCCCGTTCCGACTGTCTTGTCGAGGAGATTCCGTTTGTGACGATTCGCTATGCTTTCTAGTGCAAGGCAGTGAAGGAATTTTGAAACAGGTCATGGACCGGATTAGGCGAACAATCGGAGATTCAACCGTTGAAGTGCTATTGCTGCGTAAAACCGGAATAGTCGGAGCCGGGCGTGAAGTCGTCAAAGGTAAATATTTCTAAACAACGTATGTGTGTTACCATTCGCGTATGAGCATTCCCTGGCACAAAATTTTTAAAACTTCAGCTGCGCCCCAGAAGCATGATCCGGATCTATCGCTGCCCCAATAGTGGTAATCAGAGCTTCAGGCTCGGATCGATCAAACGTGAAATTCAATTAAAATGACAAGATATAATTTTATCTACAAAATATTATTTTATATTTAAATGTGATTTTGTTTGATAAATCCAAATTTGATTTGATTTTTTTATTTATGTTAATTAATTTGATTGATTGCATACATAATATGATTATGGGAAAATTAGAATATATATATATATATATATATATATATATATATTTTATATGAAATACCCTGTTTTCCGCATATGTTTTAACAGTAGCGCGCAAAATTTGAGTATCTGCTGATCTTTGAATTGGTCTTGAGTTTCGTTTCCTTTGAGTTATAAGAAATGCAGCTTATAACAAACCTTCTTTTAGCCCTTCTTTTATTCGAAAATTTTTATTTACTCCAATTCTCGTGGCCCCATTGGGTTTGGGTGTCACAAGAGCTATTTTGGGCAATTGTACACAGTATACATAGGACGTTATACGATGTTTACCCATATATGGATATACGACAATTTGGCCCTGTTGAAGAGCAGATTACCATTTGGTGGAGCAGGAGATACGGTTGTACCATGAATCTATATTCAAGAAGGGATTTTGTTTACTTAGGTGAATTTTAATGACCGTTGGAGACAAAGGGTATAAATAGCTGGAATTTGAAATGAAGAAGCTCTCTCCCTGTCTCTCGCTTAATCCATACACACGGTATTTCTCTTGCGCTCAGTAATTTGAAAAGCTCCGTCTACTCTCTGAGATTTCTAAAAAGGCATTCAAACGAAAATATTCCAAGTTTCAGAAATCCAATCTCGAAGAATATTCATAGTCTAGAGTTCAAAGATATTACCTTCGAGATATCATCTTCTGGTTCACTTGTTGAATCGTGTTTCATAGTATAGAAACCAGAAGATTTACAGTCTCAAATAGTTGTGTATTTCACTGCATTATCATTTTGAGTTTGTAACGAACTGGCTTTGTGAAGCAGTTCTTAAAAATCCCATTACTTGTATTCAGCAGTTGCGTCTGCTTGTTGATTGGAGTTGCTAGGAGTTCACCTGGAGAGAGGCTCGGTGATTGGGTGTCTACAGCGTCTGTATTCATCAAAATCTTCTAGTGGAACATTCCTGAATAAGGAAGAAGGGGAGATGTAGGATTTGATATCCGAACTTCCATAAACAAACTCTCGACCTTATACTTTTACTTACTGCATTTATTTTATGTATAACATTATTCACAGATTGATCGACTTCATTCCGCACATTATTTGTTAGTCGAGAAATCTGATTTTAGACTGAGATACCTTAAATCTTGTAACTCGGATTTAAGTTAAGCAAGACGCTTGTAAAAATTGTTTTAAGGTTTCGAAAATTTAAAATAACTAAGAGTACATTCAACTACCCCCCCCCCTTCTGAACTCCTAAACCTGTTTTCGATCCAAATTGATCATATCAATTGGTATCAGAGCTTGCGCATCTCAGTTATTGAACAGTCTGTTATTTACGTTCTATATATTTCAAAATGTCTACCTCACATAACAAGATTCCCATGTTTTTGAAGGAGGAATATGACGATTGGAAAATCAGGATGCAAGCGCACTTGGCTGCGCAAGATGATGACATGTGGTATGTTATTACGAATGGTCCCATGAAGATCTTGAAAGCCAACATTGCAATAGCTATAACTGAAGGAGCACCTCAGTGGGTTGAAAAGAATCGCCATGAATACACAACTGAGGGCAAGAAAAAGGCAAATCTGGACAATGTGGCTAAGGATATTCTTTACAAGACGCTGGATAAAAACATGTTCAGCAAGATCAAAACATGTGCCATAGCAAAGGAGATTTGGGAGAAGCTGATTAAGATCTATGAGGGCAACGACGAAACCATGGATAACAAATTAACTGTAGCCCAACAGAAATATGAATCAGTCAAGATGCGAGAGGGAGAAACAATGGCTGAGTTCGATGAACGTTTTAGTGTTGTAGTGATTGAGTAAGAAGCCTGGGAATAGAATACAGCAATCGTGAGTTGGCACTGAAAGTGATGAGAGCACTTCCCAAGGAGTGGGATGTCAAGACAATGGCTATGCGGGAATCTAAGGATCTAAACAAGTTGGAGCTTCATGATCTGTTTGCAAACCTGAAGGCGTATGAGTTTGAGTTAGAAACCAGATCTGAGGCAGGACCTTCGACATATATATATATATATATATGGTTTAAAATTAATGAGACCAAAAACCTTTCAAAAATAAAATCTCTCATTTAAATGTGATTTAAAATTTATATCAAGATTAAAGATTCATAATTAAATGAAGGAAGATAATTATGAAGTCATGTGACAAAACGTAATCTAAGAGAATCCTTCATAGACCGGCTTAAAAATGGCTTGTACCGGTTGGCCTCACTGAAGGGCGTTGCTTTGTATTAATAAGTTGGGTTTTAAGTGCGCCTTAACCCCTCCAATAACCTGGAAGCACTCTTAGAAAATGTTAATCCATAGCTTCTAAAAATTTATCATAAAACATGTTTTATTCAAATATATTATGAAGCTAAGGGAATTTAAATATTATTTGAAATTTCCTACCTTTCATCAACAATGGGTGTACGCCGATGCTACCCACATACATAGCCCGACATATAATATTAGGAGGGCTCAGTGTGTCGAAAAGTTGTACACACCATTAACACTTGATGTGAGTTGAATGGAACTCCCATTATGTTGGCTCATATTACTGGGGACGTCATGGCGACCGTCCATTACAACTCGAGATTGATGGGTCATCTTGACACATGATGGTAATCGGCGTCATATTATTGGGTCCTTACTGGACGTGAGGTAAAAGCATGGGGGTTGCATTTGATGCAATTGGGCTTTAGCTTTTGGGGATCATGGTTGGCTGATATTATTCGGGACCATGATTTCTCGATTGGACTCTATGCACCCCTAAGGAAACTTGATTTCTCGATTTCATTAGAGGGTGGTGAAATCGTTAAAATAGTGGGAGGGTAATTCATAAAACTTAATGACCATATTTTATGTCTTAGTGTATTTTCATAAATAGTTACTAATGCATGTGTGTTTTTTTCCTTCAGCATTTACTATTGTAAAAATGTCTTCGATAAAAAATCCACTAGCTGCTATATTGGTTAGCAACAAACTTACTGGCGCTAACTACTTGGATTGGTTACGCAACCTCAAGATAGTGTTGGCTTCGGAGAAGCTTCTCTGCACGCTGTAGAAGAGCCGTCTGAAGGAGGCCCCTGCTGGTGTCAGTCCTGAGGGGCTGACGAAATTGAAGACATGGTGGTACCATGAGCTCAAGGCACGGTGCTACATGTTGGCTTTTATGTCCAACGAACTGCAGGGGCGATTTGAGGAAATGGGGTATGCTGCTGACATCCACCTTCACCTCAAAGAGCTGTACGGGGAGAACTCTCCGGCGAATAGGTTCACTATGGTCAAGGAGCTAATGACTGGCCACATGCGCGAGGGGACTTCGGTCCACGAGCATGGGGTCCATATGATTGGGCTCATTGAAAAGTTAGCGGATCTCGAAATCGTACTTCCACATGAACTGTCTGTGGATTTGCTTCTCCTCTCCCTCCCTGCTGCATTCGAACCTTTTGTGGTCAACTTCAAAATGAACAAGCTGGATGTAACCCTTGAAGAGTTGGTAAGCACGCTTGTAGTGTTTGAAGGGACCATTAAGAAGGACAAGCTTGTCCTCCTTTTGAGCTCTTCTTCATCTACGAGGAAGGGGCCAAACAAAAGGGTAAGAAGCGTTCTGCACCCTACGAAGGAGGAAATCCCAACAAGAAGCCCAAGGTTAGGTCTCCTAAACCCAAGAAGTCTTAGGATGTTTTTCACCATTGCCACAAGCCGGGGTATTGGAGGAGGAACTGTAGGGATTACCTTGAGCAACTACGAGCAACGAAAGGTCTATTATATATTGAAAAAAATATGGCTCTTAATTCAACTTTTGGGTACTTGATACCGGATGTGGATCTCATATCTGCAATGACTTGCAGGTAATGACAAGAAGTCGACGTCTTAGGATGGGTGAGACCCACTTAAGGCTAGGTAAAGGAGCAAGAGTTGCTGACGTAGCAATAGTAGATGTTTCTTTATTTCTTCATTCAAATTTCAAGTTGTTATTACTGAATGTTTTGTTCGTTCCTGAAATAATAATGAACATTATTTCCGTTTCTATGCTTGATAGTGATGGATATTCTTGTCATTTTGCAAATTCGATTTGTAATATTTACAAGAATGAATGTTTAGTTGAAATTGGGGAACGCGAAAACGATCTATACAACTTTAAATTGAGAGAAGTTTCAACTCACAATGTGGAAACACATACAAAAAAAACAAAAGGAAATACGATAGTGTAAACCCGGCACAACTTTGGCATGCTAGGCTAGGTCACATTTCCTTAAAAAGGATAAATAAGTTGGTTAGGAGCGACATGTTTAATATGTCTGATACTAAATCCTTAACAATTTACGAGTCCTCTCTCTCAAAGGAAAAATAACAATATTTCCCATCAAGGGCAAGCCTGAATGTGTTCAAGACCTATTGGATCTTGATCCATAGTGATGTGTGTGGCCCGCTTAGCGTTGGTACTAAGTACGGCCACACCTACTTCATCAACTTTACCCATGATTACTCTAGTTATGGGTACTTGTACTTAATGAAGCAAACACAAGTCTGAATCCTTCAAAATGTTCAAAGAGTTCAAGGCTGAAGTAGAAAATCGACTGGGGAAAAGTATTAAAGCACTTCGATCCGATCGAGGTGGAGAATACTTCAGTGCCGAATTTCAAGACTATCTTAAGGAGAATGGCATTCTGTTACAGTGGACCCCTCCAGCCACACCACAAATCAATGGTGTAGCGGAGCATCGTAATCGAGAATTTCAAGACTATCTTAAGGAGAATGGCATTCTGTTACAGTGGACCCCTCCAGCCACACCACAAATCAATGGTGTAGCGGAGCATCGTAATCGAACCTTGATGGACATAGTTTGATCTATGATGAGCTTCACTGAACTTCCTACCTCGTTTTGGGGCTATGTGCTCGAAATAGTGGTATTGTTGTTAAACAATGTCCATACCAAAGCAGTGGATAAATGTGACGCCCAAACCCACGGGGTCACGGATTTGAGGTGAATAAAATTTTGAAATAAAAAGAAGGGCTAAATGACAATTTGTTATAAGCTGTATTTCTTATAACTAAGAAAAATTTCGAAACATAACACAAATCTGACACACACACGTTCGGCGCCTAGTACTGAAAAATTGCGAAAAACAGATTTCATATATATACTGCAAATGCGATATTACAACATTTCAAAAATCTATATGAATTTACTACTGTTGTAATAGATCTAATATAGATGTCTAAGATAAAAGACAACAACATCTAAGATACGGAAAATGTTGTCCATAGATAAACACTTCACCACCAAGTTGTCTCAGCTTCCACCTTCTGCTTGTCCCTTAACTGTCTCACCTGCACCATTTTAAAAGCTAATGAGTCTAAGGGCTCAGCAAGTAAAATCTGAGTAATAACCAAGTTATTTAATGCAGGCAGACATCTGAACATTTACATAACTGAGTTTAAAGTAACTTCATTTAAACATAAACATTCTTTCGTAAACTTTCTTAAAACTTTCTTTCATAGCTTGGATGCGGGGACAATAACCCAGATCCCTTCATTTAATTCTTGCACTTTATGATTTATGGCTTAGAAGCTCTCCTTAGGTCCGTTTTGCACTTGATCAAATGACTTCTGATATCAGTTCTAGCATATAGCTCATTGTGAAGGGGCAATTGACATCTGGACAACTGCTCACCCTTCCTTTATGAAAGGGCAAGTGACATCTGGACAGCTGCTCACCCTTCCATATTACCGTCTGTTATCTAAGTCATAAATCCTTAAAAATAAACATTCATTCCTTTAAACTTTATCTTTTCAAATCTCCTTTGAAAATCATCGGGGTTCATTTCTTTTAAAACTCTCTTCCCATTTTAAAACTTACTGAGTATCAGATTTGACTACTGGAAAGTGATCGCTGAAATGCGAACAGATTTCTCTAAAGGAAGCTGTACTGGAAAGCAAAACAGATTTCTATTGTGAGAACAGATTCCTCGTGTGGAGCGTAACGTTGAGCAAATGTGACAACAAGGAACAGTACCGTTAGCGTGAAACAGATCTGACTATGGAAATACATGGCTAACAATGAAACAGATTTGACTATGGAACTGTAGTGATAGCGTGAAACAGATATCTCCAACGGAATAGTGTTTAGGAATAAAACAGAGGTGACTGGGTCAACTCAGATGTCAACGCAACTATATGGTCAACTCAGATGTCAACACAACTAGATTGGTCAACTGAGATGTCAATGAATAATCGTAATCGACTCAGCAGTGAAGTGATTAATAATGTTGAATATGACCAAAATCAGATGTGTAGCGAAACACAAATCTGAAATGAAAACTTCTGATTTAAATATGAAATTTAGTCGCTAACATAGGAAACAAAGTCTGATTAAGAACTTGGTGCTGCAACATCATGAACGACATCTATGATACCAGTTCAGCCTATCAAACCAGACTTAGTTTCAGATTCGACTAGCATCTCCGATTACATCAAGTTCAGATGTTACCATTCACCAGAAAGAAAAACATTCATGAACATACGTGACTCAAATCTGAACTCCTTAGTACTTTTAAACATCCTCAATCTTTCTTAAAACCTTCTGGAAAACTTTGGAATCAAAAACATAACTTTGAACCCAATATTTATTTTCTTGATCATTCGTAAATCTTCTTAAACATAAACTTAAACATAAATTTAAACATACAGGCAAACATATCCATAAATAAGGAAAAATCACTATATGATTCAAATGGTGTTGCAAAGGATCAGCGTTTACTTGCCTTTGAACGGAGCTTTACAACGGCAGTTGATTCCTGCAGAGTTCCTCCTCCTCAAGCAATCACAACGAGCTTCTTTGGAAATGAGAGAACACAAAATAGTTTTCTTTTTATAAGTGAAAATGAACCTTTCCTTCAAAGCAAGTATTTGTATGGAAGGGATTAGTTGCAGGTGAGGTGTAATCATCAAGCATGACACACCTTACCTAAAGTTATGAATTTTAATAAAATTTCCCTCTCAGTATTTTAGTTTGCAAATCTACCAAATAATTTCTAAAAGAAACCATTTTGTTCTCCTTAAAATTATTTTCAACAGATTTCTAAAATCTGCTCGTATATTGCGCTTGGAGTGACATCTGCTGGAACTTGCTGCGTCGTACCTAATTTCTGAAATTAGAAAAATCAGCTTTCATAAAATAGCTTATGCTAACATTTAAATTGTCATTTTGACCCTTGAAATAAATAAGATTCATATATGTGGTCCTATGGATTTTGGGGCGTTACAACTCTACCCTCCTTATTGAAATTTTGTCCTCTAAATTTACTTACCAAACAGATATGGGTAAAGGTTAAGTATATCAGCTTCTGTCTCCCACGTAGCTTCTCGCTCATATTGGTTAGATCATTGTATTTTAACCATAGGAATACTACGGTTTCTTAACTTTCTAACTTCTCAAAGAAGAATCCTCTCTGGTCTCTCTTCGTAACTTAAATCTGGTGCTAACTGGATTGGCTCATGGCTTAGCACATGCGAAGGGTTAGGAATATACTTCCTCAAAATTGAAACATGAAAAACGCTATGCACTGCTGACAGCTGCGGGGCGGTGCTAAACGAGAAGATAGCGTTCCTATTCTTTCTACAATCTCATATGGTCCAATATATCTTGGACTCAGCTTTCCTTTCTTCCCAAAACGCATTACTCCTTTCATTGGAGCAAATCTCCGAAATACATGATCGCCGATTTCAAATTTCAGCTCTCTTCTCCTATTATCTGCGTAACTCTTCTGCCTGTTTTGAGCAGCTTTCATTAGTTCTCTTATCTTTCTAACAGCTTCTGCTGTTTGCTCCAATACATTTGGTCCTAAACCAGCTCTCTCGCCAACTTCATCCCAGTGAAGAGGTGTTCTACATTTGCGACCATAGAGAGCTTCATATGGAGCCATCTGGATAGATGCTTGGAAACTGTTATTGTACGCAAATTCTACAAATGGTAACTTTAAATCCCAACCCTCTGAAAAATCTACAATACATGCTCTGAGCAAATCTTCTAAAATCTGAATCACCCTTTCAGATTGTCCATATGTCTGTGGGTGAAAGGCTGTGCTAAAGGTCAACTTCGTACCCAAAGCTCTATGCAAACTTTTCCAGAAAGTTGAGGTAAACTTCGGATCTCTATCCGATACTATGGAAACTGGAACACCATGCAGCCTCACTATTTCCTTTACATACAAATCTGCATACCTGCTCACATCGTATGTTGTCTTAACTGGTAAGTAGTGAGCAGACATAGTGAGTCTGTCTATTATAACCCAAATAGAGTTATATCCTTGAACAGTCTTGGGTAGACCAACTACAAAATCCATCGCTATACACTCCCATTTACTTTCTGGAATAGGCAGTGGCTTCATAAATCCTGATGGTCTTTGGTGTTCAGCTTTCACCAATTGACAAGTCAAACACTCAGAGACAAATCTGGCAATGTCTCGTTTCATTCCTGGCCACCAATACAACTTCTGGAGGTCCTTGTACATCTTAGTACTCCACGGATGTACAGAGTATGGGGCTGTATGGGCCTCCATCATCAAATCTGATCTCAAGGTGTCTACTTGTGGCACCCAGATTCTTCCCAGATATCTGATCATTCCTTCTTCAGAAAAGTAGAGGTTACTGCCTCTCTCTATCTTGTTTAACCCACTTCTGAAGTTGCTCATCCTTAGGTTGTCCCTCACGAATCTGATCTATCAGATTTGACCTTATGGAGAGATCTGCCAAAACCATAGTACGACCACTGGGCACTACTTCTATTCCAAACTTCTCAATATCATATGCCAATGGTCTCTGCACAAATAGCTGAGCTAATCCAATAGAATTCCTACTCAAGGCATCTGCCACCACATTGGATTTTCCTGGGTGATAGCCAATTGTGAAATCATAATCTTTTACTAGCTCTAACCATCTCCTCTACCTCATATTCAGTTCCTTCTGAGTGAAGAAGTACTAGAGGCTCTTATGGAGAAGTGTGAATATTTCACACTTCTCCCCATTGAGATAATGTCTCCAAATCTTAAGGGCAAAGACTACAGCTGCCAGCTCTATGTCATGCGTAGGATAATTCTTCTCATGATCCTTAAGTTGTCTGGAAGCGTAAGAAATCACTCTACGGTCCTGCATCAGTACAGCACCTAGACCCATCTTAGACGCATCTGTATAGATGACAAACTTTCCTTGATCGAATGGCATGGTTAGCACAGGGGCTTCTATCAGCGCTTGCTTCAACTTGTCAATGCTGATTTGACATTCTGGAGTACATTGATACTTAACCAGCTTTTTTGTCAGTGAGGTCAAGGGGACAGATATCTTAGAAAATCCTTGGAGAAATCGCCTATAATATCCTGCTAAACCCAAGAAACTCCTTATCTCTGAAACAGATCTTGGTACTGGCCAGTCACGAACAGCTTCTACCTTAGCTGGGTCAACTTCTAATCCATCCTTAGATATAATATGACCTAAGAATGCTAAAATTTCTCCAACCATAAGTCACACTTGCTAAATTTAGCAAACAACTGCTTATTCTTCAAAACTTGAAGCACTGTCCTCAAATGGTCG
>KV014016.1:294496-314274 GCA_001598015.1 Dorcoceras hygrometricum
ACAAAAAGAACAGGGGCTCCCCAGGGGGACGTACTTGGTCTAATAAATCCCTTATCCAACAGATCTTGTATCTGTTCCTTTAGTTCCTTCATCTCTGATGGAGCTAAACGATAAGGTGGCTCGATACAGGGGCTTGCTCCGGGAACTAAGTCAATCGAAATTTCCAGTTCTCTGTCTGGTGGTAATCCATGGATATCCTCTGGAAAAACCTCGGGAAACTCATTCACCACCTCCACATCTGAAATTTGGGGCTTGATAACCGTTGCTAAGGAAGAAAAGCTTGCAAAAAATCATACCCCTCCTTTCCTCAAATAGCGTTGAGCCATAAGAGCTGATATAATACGGGGAATCCTCCAAACATAATTGGCTTCAAACTTAAATGGATCCCCTCTGGGTGGATTAACCACTACTGTTCGAAGCTTAAATTCTATCACTACTCTATTATAGTAGATGCCCAACTAGCCAACTTGTGGCGTGTGGGTTTTATTGACTCTTGTGTATAACAATCTTTATTTATGAAATACGCCTTTATCGCATTCTTTATTTTCATTATGTTATAATGTTAACAATTGTGTTGGATAAAGACCTAGAATGCACTATAGTGTATGTTAGATGTTGTTAGAGTAGATGCCCAACTAGCCAACTTGTGGCGTGTGGGTTTTATTGACTCTTGTGTATAAGGATCTTTATTTATGAAAAACACATTTCTATATGGCATTGTTTATTTTCATTATGTTATAATGTTAACAATTGTGTTGGATAAAGACCTAGAATGCACCATAGTGTATGTTAGATGTGATAGTGGATATGATGGCTATCATGAAACACATCTAATAGTCACTGTGTATTCTGAATTCGTTCCTAGTCGATTGGGCCGTCAAAATGAGGATAAGGCCGCCCGAGCTTGAGACTAGCATCTGCGATGTGAAGTACCATATTTCATTGGTAGGGAACATTGTGATGTTCTTAGCATGCAGATGGATAGTGACCTGGTGATCTATCGAACTACCCTGTTCGGACTTTCCAAGTGGTTACCATTTGTCGAGTGGATAAGTCCGAGGTCTTGGTTGTACTGATTAGTCCTCACTAATCGAAATGTCATTGAGACTCTACATGATAGGCGCCTCACTTTGACCCGTTTGCCGACTCATTTGGGGTCATTAGGCGGCGGGATTGGGTGAGGTCCCGATGCATGTAGGAGTCGATGCTTCGTTGTCGAGGATTCAACGCTCGCTTTCATGCGTAGATATCCTATGTTATCTGAGGAGACAATAGTGTGATAAATCTCTGGCCAGAGTACTGGATGTGTTTTAGGTGAATGTGTTTGCCTAGTTACACTCGCGATGTCACTATTTGATCTCCAATATGTATGCATAGTTATCAGATCTCTAGCAACTCTCGATTTACCAATGGTCGTTGATCTGATCGGGATATATGTGTTGAAAGGACCGTAATGTACGCTAACCACGACCAACCGGTTCTTGCAGGCACTATCAGTGATACCTAGGGGATCATGGGGAGATGTTGCTAGGCGCTTTACCATGATCCGATGGGAAAGTCCGAAATTGTGATTTCTGAGTCACAATGGTTGTGGGCCCACGGCTAGCTGTATCCCTGAACCATTGAGGGTCACACAAGTACTGGATTCATGATTCCCACACGGAAACTAAGCTCAATGTGTTGAGCGTAGGAGGAGGATTTTAGGGAGTGCGACTTCCTAAAAGTCAACAGGGGTCAAATTGCGATTTCCCAAAGTTTAGGGGCTAAACTGTAATTTTGGACTAGGCGGTCTGAAAAATTGTTTTCGCATCAAAATATTCAGTTTTTGAAACTTAGTCGATCGGTCCGATCTGATCGTCGATCGAAATTGTGATGAAGCTGCGGTGGTACGGTCGAAACGAATGTTCATATGGACCTGGGCCCGCCCCAGGCCCATTGGGCTAGTGAAAGCCCATCATTGGTCTACTTATGCTAGACCTAGGGCTACACAAACTAAAAAAACTAAACCCTAGCCTCCAAAGCATAGCTCTCGGCCGCCCCTCCTCCCTCCTCCACCTCTCGGCCGCGCCTCCTCCCTTGCGCCGCCGTGCCGCCGCCCCGTGATCGGACTTGTTTCGTATGTGACAAAATCCGTCCGTGACAAAATCCGTCAGCTTTTCTAGTGCAGACTGACGAAGGACTCTTGTTTTCGGTCGTGGACCTGATTAGACGATCTACCGTCGCCTACAATTCAAGAGCCAGAATTCCCTGTAAATCTGGTTGGAGCCAGGCGCCTAGTCGCCAGCAAGGTAACAATCGATAAACGCCCTATGAATGGTTTATTGATTGATTTTAATGTATTGAACGTATCTCGGGCCAAAAATTTTAACTTCCGCTGTGCCCCCCGATAAACTGGATCCGGATCCGCGATTGTCGCCAACAGATGTGATAGTGGATATGATGGCTATCATTAAACACATCTAATAGTCACTGTGTATTCTGAACTCGTTTCTAGTCGGTTGGGCCGTCAAAATGAGGATAAGGCCGCCCGAGCTTGAGACTAGCATCTGCGATGTGATGTAACATGTTTCACTGGTAGGGAACATTGTGATGTTCTGAGCATGAAGATGGATAGTGACCTGGTGATCTATCGAACTAACCTCGTTCGGACTTTCCAAGTGGTTACCATTTGTCGAGTGGATAAGTCCGAGGTCTTGGTTGTACTGATTAGTCCTCACTACTCGAAACGTCATTGAGACTCTATATGATAGGCACCTCACTTTGACCCGTTTACCGACTCATTTGGGGTCATTAGGTGGCGGGATTGGGTGAGGTCCTGATGCATGTAGGAGTCAATGCTTCGTTGTCGAGGATTCACCGCTCGCTTTCATGCGTGGATATCCTATGTTATCTGAGGAGATAATAGTGTATAAATCTCTGGCCAGAGTAATTGATGTGTTTTAGTAATTGGGTTTGCCTAGTAACACTCGCGATGTCACTATTTGATCTCCAAGATGTATGCATAGTTATCGTATCTCTAGCGACTCTCGATTTACCAATGGTCGTTGATCTGATCGGGATATATGTGTTGAAAGGACTGTACTGTACGCTAACCACGACCAACTGGTTCTTGCAAGCACTATCAGTGATACCTAGGGGATCATGGGGCGATGTTGCTAGGCGCTTTACCATGATCCGTTGGGCAAGTCCGAAATTGCGATTTCGGAGCCACAATGGTTGTGGGCCCACGGCTAGCCGTATCCCTGAACCATTTAGGGTCACACAAGTACTGGATTCACGATTTCCGTACGGAAACTGAGCTCAATGTGTTGAGCATAGGAGGAGGAATTTAGGGAGTGCGACTTCCTAAAAGTCAACAGGGGTCAAATTGCGATTTCCCAAAGTTGAGGGGCTAAACTGCTATTTTGGTCTAGATGGTCTGGAAAATTGTTTTCACATCATAATACACAGTTTTGGAAACTGTGTTGATCGGTCCGATCTGATCGATGATCAGGATAATGATGAAGCCACGGTGATGGAAATTAACCTAATGTTCATATGGACCTGGGCCTGACCCAAGTCCATTGGGCCGGTTCAAGCCCATCACTTATTTATTAAATTATACCTAGGGCTACAACTAGAACATCACATCAAAAACCCTAGCCTCCAACTCTTGGGCGCCGCCCCTCCTCTCAATAAACCTCACGGCCGCCGACCATCCCTTGCGCCGCCGCCCGCCGCCGGTGATCACGTGATTGGACTTGTTCCGATCAGCGTGACGAGGAGATTCCGTCCGTGCCAAATTCGTCAGGCCTTCTAGTGCAGGCTGACGAAGGATTCTTGTTTCCGGTCGTGGACCTGATTAGGAGGATCTACCGCCGCCTACCGTGAAGAGCCAGATTCCCTACGAATTTGGTTGGAGCCAGAGCCTAGACGCCAGCAAGGTGACACTCTATAAAACATCCTATGCATGTTTTATTGATTATATTGATGTATTGAACGTTTTTCGGGGCAAATTTTAAACTTCCGCTGCGCCCCCGGGAAACGGGATTCGGATCTGCCATTGTCGCCAACAGTGGTATCTGAGCGAAGGCTCGGATCCTTCAATACATTTTTGTGCCAAAAAAAAAAACTCCAGCACTGTAGCTGCCGCATGCAGTCACTGTAGCCACTGCACGCTGGCACTGTAGCCGCCGCACGCCGGCAATGTAGCTGCCACACGCTGCTAGCGTGGCGGGCGCCGCCGTGCGGCCGCCGTCGGGCGTACACGTGGCAGCGTTGCGACGGCTGTTTTGTGTGTAGCCGCCGCACGCCGGCAATGTAGCTGCCACACGCTGCTAGCGTGGCGGGCGCCGCCGTGCGGCCGCCGTCGGGCGTACACGTGGCAGCGTTGCGACGGCTGTTTTGTGTTCTAGGTTTTGTTCGGGCCTGTCCCGGGCAGCCCATGAAGTTTTCGGGCCAATATTTGACATTGGGCCAATTTTGGTTGGATCAAAATTGATTTTGAAATTTTTGAGATTTTGGGCCTAAAATTGTTTTAAGCCCAATTTGATGCAATTAAAATTGACAAAATATGATTTTATTTATAAAATATGATTTTATAATTAAAATATGATTTTGTTGGAAATTATAAAAATTTGATTATTTAATTTATGTCAATTAATTAGATTGATTGCATGTTTGGGATGATCGAGAGCCATGCCCAATGTGTTAGGTGTATGCAAGGTTTTACGATTTTGGTTGTAAATATTGTTGATATATCATTTATAAAGTGGGCCTGGTTTATGGCCCATTACCACACCTTAAAATGTATCACAATGTGTCATGGATATTTAATGTAAATATTAGATTTAGTGGGAGGACATTTGAAGATGGTGGCGATGACGATCAAAGATATTGAAGACCGAAGATCTGTAAAACTGGAAGCTAATGTAATAGGATTGCATAGCATACTGCATTTCACCTAGGACTGGACCCAGGTCCGTGATTGGCAACCACGGACCGCATATCTCTCGTGATCGATCATCCCAAAGATTATTTATATATATGCGATATATATGTTAGTTGAATCCGCATGTTAAATTATGATTTAATTTTTATGAGACCCAATTTTTCAAAAATAAAATCCCTCGTTTTAAATATGATTTAAAACTGATATCAAGGTTAAAAGTTTATTCGATAAACTAAGGGAATTTAAATCTGTTTAAATTTTCCTACCTTCCATCAACAATGGGTGTACGTCGATGCTACCCGCATACATGGCCCGGCTCATATTATTGAGGGGGTTATGTATGCCGGAAAGCTGTACACGTCATTGACACTTGTTGTGAGTCGGTTGGAACTCCCTTTAACGTTGGCTCATATTATTGGGGACGTTAAGGGGACCGTCCTTCACGACTCAACATTGATGGGTCATCTTGACACGTGATAGTAATCGGCGTCATATTATTGGGCCCTTACTGGACGTGAGGTAAATACATGGAGGTTGCACCGGTTGCAATTGGACTCTACCTTTTGGGGGTCATGGTTGGCTGATATTATTCGGGACCATGATCGCTTGATTGGACTCTGTGTACCCACTAAGGAAACATGCTTTCTCGATTTCATTAGAAGTGGTGAAATCGTTAAAATAGTGGGAGGGTAATTCATAAAACTAAATGACCTTGTTTTATGTCTTAGCGTTTTTCATATATAGTTAGTAATGCATGTCTGTTTTTCTTTTCAGTATAAACTGCTTATAAAATGTCTTCGATAAAAAATCCACTCGCTGCTATACTGGATAGCAACAAGTTCACTGGTCTGAACTACCAAGACTAGCTTTGAAACCTCAATATTGTATTGGTTTCGGAGAAGCTCCTCTACACGCTAGACAAGAGCCCTCCGAAGGAAGCCCCTGCCAACGTCAGCCTGAGGAGCTGACTACGCTTAACAAATGATGGGATGACGAGCTTAAGACACGATGCTATATGATGGCATCGATGTCCAACGAAATGCAGCGGCGTTTCGAGAAGACGGTGTATGCTGCTGGCATACATCTTCATCTCAAAGAGCTGTATGGGGAGAACTCTCGAAATGAGAGGTTCACCACCGTCAAGGAGCTTATGACGAGCCGCATGCGCGATGGGACTTCGGTCCGAGAGCATGGGGTTCGTATGATTTGGCTCATTGAAAAGTTGGTGGGCCTTGATATCACACTTCCACATGAGCTGTCTGTGGACTTGCTTCTCCTCTCACTACCCGCTGTATTCGACCCCTTTGTGGTCAACTTCAACATGAACAAGCTGGAAGCCACCCTTGAAGAGGTGGTGAACATGCTTGTGGTGTTTGAGGGGACCATAAAAAAGGACAAGCCCGTCCTCCTTATGGGCTCTTCTTCCTCTGTGAAGAGGGGCCCAAACGCAAGGGCAAGAAGCGTTCTGCCCCTGCGAAGGAAGAAAAGCCCACTAAGAAGCCCAAGGCAAAGGCTTCCAAGCCAAACATGTCTGAGGATGTTTGCCACCACTGCCACAAGCCTGGGAACTGGTGGAGGAACTGCAAGGAGTACCTCGAGCAGTTGCGAACTGCAAAAGGTATGTTCTATATCGAAATAAATATGTCTCTTAATTCGACTTCTTGGGTATTTGATAACGGATGTGGATCTCATATCTGCAATGATTTGCAGGTGATGACAAGAAGTCGACGTCTTAGAGAGGGTGAGACCCACTTGAGGCTGGGCAATGGAGCAAGAGTTGCTGCAGTAGCTACAGGAGATGTTTATTTATTTCTGTCTTCAAATTTTAAGTTGTTATTGAGAAACATTTTATTTTTTCCCGAATTAATAAAGAACATTATTTCTGTTTCTATGCTTGATAGTGATGGATATTCTTGTGTTTTTGCTAATTCGATTTGCAATATATACAAGAATGAATGTTTAATTGGAATTGGGGAACACTAAAACGATTTATACACCTTAAAATTAAAAGAAGTTCCAACTCGCGATGTGGAAACACATACAAAAACAATTAAAAGGAAAAACGATAGCTTGAACCCAGCACAACTTTGGCACGCTAGGCTAGGTCATATTTCCCTAAGTAGGATGAACAAGTTAGTTAGGAGCGACATGTTTGATTTGTCAGAAATTAACTCCCTACCGACTTGTGAGTCTTGTCTCAAGGGAAGTATGACTAAACAACCCTTTAAGGGCAAGCCTGAGCGGGATCAAGGCCCATTGGACTTGATCCATACTGATGTGTGTGGCCCACTTAGCATCGGTACTAAGTACGGTCACACATAATTCATCACCTTTACCGATTATTACTCTAGGTATGGGTACTTGTACTTAATTAAGCACAAGTTTGAATCCTTTGAAAGGTTCAAATAATTCAAGGCTGAAGTAGAAAATCAGTTAGGGAAAAGTATTAAAGCACTTCGATCCGATCGAGGTGGTGAATACTTGAGTGCTGAATTTCAAGACTATCTTAAAGAGAATGGGATTCTCATACAGTTGATCCCTCCGGCCACACCACATCTGAATGGTGTGGTGGAGCATCGTAATCGAACCTTGATGGACATGGTTCGATCTATGATGAGCTTCACTGAACTTCCTACCTCGTTTTGGGGCTATGCGCTCGAAATGGCGGTAATGTTGTTGAACAATGTCCAAACCAAGGCAGTGGATAAGACTCCATATGAGATATGGACGGACAAACCACCCAAATACTCATTCATGAGGATTTGGGGATGTCCTGCTTACGTGAAGCAGACAATGGGAGATAAGCTGGATAATAGATCCATCTTATGTTACTTCATTGGGTATCCAAAGAATTCCATTGGATACTACTTCTACTATCCCAACGAAACAAAAGTGTTTGTTTCTAGAAATGCCACCTTTATGGAAAGGGAGTTTCTACTTGATAGAAAAGGCAAGATAGTAGAACTCGAAGAGGTTTGATAACCATCTGAAGTATCGAGTGAATCTCCTGCACCTCAAGAGACAGTACCAGAAATGGTCGCACCTAGGAGATCCGAAAGGGTTCCTAGAGCTTCTGAAAGATATAGTTTTCTCCTTGAAGATGATCAAAGTGATCAAACTGTTGGATGTGATCCAAGAACTTTCAAGGAGGCAATTTCCGATGATGATTCTAATTTATGGCTTTAAGCAATGCAGTCTGATATTGACTCAATGCATGCTAACCAAGTTTGTACTCTTGTTAATCCTCCCGAAGGAATTAAACCTATTGGGTGCAAATGGATATACAAGATAAAACTTGGGCCTGATGGTAAGGTACTGACCTACAAGGTGCGACTGGTCGCAAAAGGTTACACTCAAAGGCAAGGTGTTGACTATGATGAAACCTTTTCACCAGTCGCAATGTTCAAGTCAATTAGAATCCTACTTGCCATAGCTGCATGGTACGACTATGAGATATGGCAAATGGATGTGAAAACTGCGTTCCTCAATGGAAACATTAAGGAAGAGATCTATATGACGCAGCCTGAGGGTTTCACATCTGTAGGAAGTGAGCATAAAGTATGAAAACTTCAGAGATCGATCTACGGTCTCAAACAAGCATCGAGGAGTTGGAACCTGAGACTCGATGAAACAATTTAGGAATTTGTTTTCATCAAGAATCCCGAGGAGCCATCTGTATATAAGAAGGTAGTTAAAAGCGCTGTGTCATTCCTTGTACTTTATGTTGATGACATTCTAATCATAGGGAATGATGTAGGAATGCTGCAATCAACTAAAGTATGGTTGTCTAGTAGATTCTCGATGAAGAACATGGGCGAAACATCCTATATTCTTGGAATACAAATCTATCGGGATAGATCGAAAAGGATGCTCGGACTCACCCAAGCTACCTACATCGATACCATACTTAAGCGGTTCTCTATGGAAGAGTCCAAGAGAGGACACCTACCTATGTTCCACGGGGTCACTCTATCTAAGTCTATGTGTCCAAAGACTGATGAGAAGATAGAGAGTATGGAACGTGTGTCATATGCCTCGGCAATAGGTAGTATTATGTATGGCATGATCTCAACTAGACCGGATGTCGCATATGCTCTGAGTGTCACGAGCCGCTACCAGGCCAACCCCGGCCAAATGCATTGGAAGGTCGTGAAAGATATTCTTACGTACTTGCGAAGGACTAAGAATATGTTCATGGTCTATGGGGGTGGTGAACTGAAATTGGAAGGCTACACTGATTCTAGCTTCCAATGTGATGTGGATGATTCGAAGTCTACCTCTGGATTTGTATTCATGCTCAATGGTGGTGCTGTCTCTTGGAAGAGTTCCAAGCAGGACACCATCGCGGATTCAACCACTAAGGCTGAGTACATCGCAGCATCAGCTGCTGTTAAGGAGGCGGTTTGGATAACGAATTTCGTCCAAGAGTTGGGCGTAATCCCTAATGGAGTTGGTCCAGTCCCGGTGTACTGCGACAACACGGGTGCCGTTGCGCAAGCAAAGGAGCCTAGGTCTCGCCAAAGATCCAAAAATATACTGAGAAATACCACATAATCCGGGATATTGTGGCTAGAGGTGACATAGCAGTTGAGAGAGTCGCCTCTGCAGACAACATTGTTGATCCACTTACGAAGCCCTTGCCAGGACCGTTGTTTGAAAAACATCGCGAAACAATGGGACTACGTCTGATGAGTAGTTGGCTATAGGGAAAGTGGGAGATTGTTAGAGTAGATGCCCAACTAGCCAACTTGTGGCGTGTGGGTTTTATTGACTCTTGTGTATAACAATCTTTATTTATGAAATACGCATTTCTTTATGGAATTCTTTATTTTCATTATGTTATAATGTTAACAATTGTGTTGGATAAAGACCTAGAATGCACTATAGTGTATGTTAGATGTGATAGTGGATATGATGGCTATCATGAAACACATCTAATAGTCACTGTGTATTCTGAACTCGTTCCTAGTCGATTGGGCCTTCAAAATGAGGATAATGCCGCCCGAGCTTGAGACTAGCATCTGCGATGTGAAGTACCATGTTTCATTGGTAGGGAACATTGTGATGTTCTGAGCATGCAGATGGATAGTGACCTGGTGATCTATCTCGTTCGGACTTCCCAAGTGGTTACCATTTGTCGAGTGGATACGTCCGAGGTCTTGGTTGTACTGATTAGTCCTCACTACTCGAAACGTCATTGAGACTCTATATGATAGGCGCCTCACTTTGACCCGTTTACCGACTCATTTGGGGTCATTAGGTGGCGGTATTGGGTGAGGTCCCAATGCATGTAGGAGTCGATGCTTCGTTGTCGAGGATTCACCGCTCGCTTTCATGCGTGGATATCCTATGTTATCTGAGAAGATAATAGTGTATAAATATCTGGCCAGAGTACTGGATGTGTTTTAGGTAAATGGGTTTGCCTAGTAACACTCGTGATGTCACTATTTGATCTCCAAGATTTATGCATAGTTATCGGATCTCTAGCGAATCTCGATTTACCAATGGTCGTTGATCTGATCGGGATATATGTGTTGAAAGGACTGTACTGTACGCTAACCACGACCAACTGGTTCTTGCAAGCACTATCAGTGATACCTAGGGGATCATGGGGCGATGTTGCTAGGCGCTTTACCATGATCCGTTGGGCAAGTCCGAAATTACGATTACGGAGCCACAATGGTTGTGGGCCGGCGGCTAGCTGTATCCCTGAACCATTGAGGTTCACACAAGTACAGGATTCACGATTCCTGCATGGAAACCGAGCTCAATGTGTTGAGCATAGGAGGAAGAATTTAGGGAGTGCGACTTCCTAAAAGTCAACAGGGGTCAAATTGAGATTTCCCAAAGTTGAGGGCTAAACTGCTATTTTGGTCTAGGTGGTCTGAAAAATTGTTTTCACATCATAATACTCAGTTTTGGAAACTGTATTGATCGGTCCGATCTGATCGACGATCAGGATAATGATGAAGCCACGGTGATGGAAATTAACCTAATGTTCATATGGACCTGGGCCTGACCCAAGTCCATTGGGCCGGTTCAAGCCCATCACTTATTTATTAAATTAGACCTAGGGCTACAACTAGAACATTACACCAAAAACCCTAGCCTCCAACTCTTGAGCGCCGCCCCTCATCTCCATAAACCTCACGGCCGCCGGCCACCCCTTGCGCCGCCGCCGTCCGCCGCACCGCCGCCCGCCGCCGTTGGTCACGTGATTGGACTTGTTCCGATCAGCGTGACGAGGAGATTCCATCCGTGCCAAATTCGTCATGCCTTCTAGTGCAGGCTGACGAAGGATTCTTGTTTCCGGTCGTGGACCTGATTAGGAGTATCTACCGCCGCCTACCGTGAAGAGCCAGATTCCCTGCGAATTTGGTTGGAGCCAGGCGCCTAGACGCCATCAAGGTGACACTCTATAAAACATCCTATGCATGTTTTATTGATTATATTGATGTATTGAACGTTTTTCAGGGCAAATTTTAAACTTCCGTTGCGCCCCCAGGAAACGGGATCCGGATCCGCCATTGTCGCCAACATACTCCATACTTAGTTAGCCAGTCTATTCCCAAAATCATATCGAACTCAGGCATTGGTAACACAATTAAATTGTCAGTAATCAAATGCCCTTGGATTCTAAGTTCTAAACCTCGAAACAAGTCATGGGATACTAACTCTTCTCCCGAAGGTACTGTTACACAAAAACCTATAGCTACTTGGTCAGGCTTAATGGGTAACTTCTTAGCAAACTTGGCTGCTATAAAGGAGTGAGTAGCTCCTGAATCTATCAAAGCCATAGAAGGCAAACCAGCAATCATAATCTTACCCGTAAATACTGTCGAGTCTGGGTTGGCTTGATCAGCTGTCATCACGTAAGCTCTACTGGTCACCAGTTGCCTTGACTTTGGGCAATTCTTCATGATATGCCCTGGCAACCCACATCTATAGCAGACATTATTTCCAAGTCTGCATTGACCAGGATGTGTCTTCTGACAATTAGGACACACTGGTGTATTGTTGCTAGCTGGAACTGAACTAATGGATTGGATCGGTAGAGGTTTCTGCTCCTGAGGCCTTTGCTGATTCTTATTCTGCTTCTTGAAGGGCCTCTGATCTTTCTGCTGAAAGGCCTGCCTCTTCTGCTGCCTTTCTTCATCCACATCCTTCCACTCTCTTTCAATTTGCAGGGCTCCATCCACTGCTTCTCTGTAAGTCTTGGGCACAGATAGCCTAATGTTCATCTTGAACATAGGCTTCAATCCTTCCACAAAATGACTTAACTTCTCTTCTGGGTCGTTACCTATCAAAAGAACAAAGTAACACCCTCTTTCAAATGTCCTTAATACTACTGTATGCTCATGCTCCCCTGTTTCAGGGTCAGAAACTCTTCAATTCAGACCTCTTGTCTGCCGTGAAGTATTGCTCAAAGAATACTTGTTTGAAATCTACCCAAGTAAGATTCAACAAATCCACAGACAGCTTAGCTCCTTCCCACCAAATCATGGCGTCATCTCTTAACATGTAGATGGAACATCTAGGCCTATCTAAATCTAGCATCTGGAGGTACTCAAAAATAACCTCCATTGATTTGATCCAAATTTCTGCAACTAATGGGTCCGTTGTACCACTAAACTCATTCGGCTTCTGTATTCTGAACTTTTCTTGGGGATCATCATGGTTTGGTCCTCTACTGCTAGAAGATTGGCCATTACCTCTGCCGGTTTGATCTACCAGCAGTCTTAGGAGTTGAGCGATACTAGCATTACTATCAGGACTTGTTTCCTCTAAGGGAATAACTCTTCTACCTCTTCCTCTGCCAGACATCTTATAATCTATAGCTCGTAATTCACCACATATAATTATCAGAACATGCTAAAAAATTTAATACAATGCTATGAAAAATAAACTCACAGCTTTGGAGAAACGGTCGATGAAATATGATCCAACTGACAGTGATGTGTTTATCTCAGGAACATTGCTCTGATATCATGTTGTGACGCCCGAACCCACGGGGTCACGGATTTGAGGTGAAAAAAAATTTTTAAATAAAAATGAGGGCTGAATGACAATTTGTTATAAGCTGTATTTCTTATAACAGAAAAATTTCGAAACATAAACACAAATCTGACACACACACATTCGGCGCCTAGTACTGAAAAATTGCGGAAAACAGATTTCATATATATACTGGAAATGCGATATTACAACATCAAAAATTCTATATGAATTTACTACTGTTGTAATAGATCTAATACAAATGTTTATGATAAAAGACAACAACATCTAAGACATGGAAAATGCTATACATAGATAAACACTTCACCACCCAGTTGTCTCAGCTTACACCTTCCGCTTGTCCCTTAACTATCTCACCTGCATCATTTTAAAAGCTAATTGGCCTAGGGGCTCAGCAAGTAAAAAATGAGTAAATAAAAAAGTCATTTAATGCAGGCATACATCTGAACATTTACATTACTGAGTTTAAAGGAACTTCATTTAAACATAAACATTCTTTCGTAAACTTTCTTAAAACTTTCTTTCATAGCTTGGATGCGGGGACAATAACCCAGATCCCTTCATTTAATTCTTGCACTTTAAGATTTATTGCTTAGAAGCTCTCCTTAGGTCCGTTGTGCACTTGATCAAATGACTTCTGATATCAGTTCTAGCATATAGCTCATTGTGAAGGGTCAATTTACATCTGGACAATTGCTCACCCTTCCTTTATGAAAGGGAAACTGACATCTGGACAGCTGCTCACCATTCCATTATGACCGTCTGTTATCTATGCCATAAATCCTTAAAAATAAACTTTTATTCCTTTAAACTCTTATCTTTTGAAATCTCATTTGAAATCTCCTTTGAAAATCATCGGGGTTCATTTCTTATAAAACTCGCTTCCCATTTTAAAACTTACTGAGTATCAGATTTGACTACTGGAAAGTGATCGCTGAAATGCGAACAGATTTCTCTAAAGGAAACTGTACTGAAAATCAAAACAGATTTGTATTGTGAGAACAGATTCCTCATGTGGAGCGTAACGTTGAGCAAATGTGACAACAAGGAACAGTACCGTTACCATGAAACAGATCTGACTATCGAAATACATCGCTAACAATGAAACAGATTTGACTATGGAACTGTAGTGATAGCGGGAAATAGATATCTTCAACGGAATAGTGTTTGAATAAAACAGAGGTGACTAGGTCAACTCAGATGTCAACGCAACTAGATTGGTCAACTCAGATGTCAACACAACTAGATTGGTCAACTCAGATGATGGATCTGGATAACAGATCCAGAATGTGTTTTGAATTACACAAAACCTATTATTGTGTTACTGACATCTCTACGTAGTGTGCAGAAGTAATATTAGGAAACCTGTATTAATGTAACATGAAGAGCAGTACTATGAGGAAATCAACAGAAGTGTTGGAAAGAATAAATCAGTGACTGGAGAAGGTTGATTCAATTACAGATGTCGATAGAAAATGGAGAAGTCTTGTGAGGATTCAGATTTGTGATTAGTGTTAATCATAATTTCAGACTTCGAATTGTTAGATTTTTGGTGAAATCCATTTGGGATTTGGATTTGGATTGAGGAAGTTATGGTAGAAATCTGAATTCCTTCGTATCGCTTGATTTTAGAGTGAGCGGATTAGAGATATGGTCTTTGAATGCTATTGTTTGGTGACATTTGGACTGTGTTGAGAGCAGCGCTTTTGTTTCGTGATTTTCGGATTCGGTGACGTCAGCAGTTCTCATGGGTGACGTAAGCAAAGCTTATGCAGGAACGTGATAGCGTTCATTTGAGAGTTGCGCGGTGAGATTTGATGACGTACGCAAATCTCATGCAAGAATTCGTTTGAGAGATCTGTTTTGCTCATGCGAAGTCGTTCTGGTGCTTTGCGCGAGTATAAGCGCTGAGATCTGTTGGAGTAGCGCTGAGATCTGTTGGAGTTGCGCTGAGATCTGTTTTTAGCGTGCGTTAGGCGCTGGGATCTGTTTTGCCTATTACGCCGTTGTTTCGACTTGGGCGCAGGAATTGTCGAAGCGCAGGGATCTGGTGGCTTTTAGCATGTAGCGTGAGATCTGTTTTAGTTGAAATGCTGCCGTTTTATCCTTGCGCGAGATTTGGTGAGAGGAATTGTGTAGCGTGAAGTCTGTTTTGCCTTTGCTTGTGCGAGACATCTGTTTTGCGATAATTTGAGTTGTAGGACTCTGTTTTTGTCGGTGTTTGACTTGTTTTGTAGCTTGTTGAGTAGAGGATATAAATATAAGTGTTGAGTTACACTTAGAGTATTCCAGACCTGATATTTCTTATCCTCAAACTCGAAACCCTCGAAATAGCTACTGTTCACCGTCTCTTTCTATCGCAATTTACCGTTGATTCCGACCTCCGTTTTTCGAGTTCTTGGTAGCGTTGGAAAACTATTGAGTAGACCTTTCTTTTCCTACCAATCTTGGAGGCTGTGTTGAGCTGGAACGAGAACGCGAAGCTGCTGAGTTGAGCAGTAAGTTGCGTCGTGAGTTTCTATCCTTTGGGTGAGCTTTCTTTCTTTGGTTTGAGCTAAGATATTAGGTATCTTTGGCAGATTTAAGCTTCTAGGAATTTTGAAGGGTAATTGTCGAGGAAGCTTCAAAGGCAGTAAGCTTGAGTTGTTGCTGGACGTGTCTTTGTTGAGAATCTGTTAGGTAATTCGAAGAGGAAAGGTACGATTGAGCAGCCCTTAGCAGTTGAGCGTGAACATGGCTAGTTTTCAATGTTGTGAATTGCGGTTATGTGAATTACATGGAACAGTTTGATGAATTGATTGAGCTTTTCATTCTGTTTGCTGGTTATGTGATTTACGTGAAATCTGGAATATTGAATTGACTGAATTGATTGAATTATGTTCCTGTTTCATGTGTCATAAATTGTATGCATTGAGAAATGATATAGATTGGCATACATGTATACATATTGGGCCTTGACAGATTTGATTTGTGACCCTAGCCACGTTGGAGCTGGCCAACAGATATGTTGTGTACCAGTCCAACGCTATCATCGGAGTGGTGTTGCCAGATTTGAGAGGCTACCACTGGGCTGTGATGACCGACGGGTCTCGATGATCATGGACCGATGATTTCCCGGTTGATACACCGTGGTATAGAGGCGATTTGATTTGATTTTCCGGTTGATACACTGGCCTAGTTGATTGACTTCCTTGGCAGCCCTGATGCATTCATAGCATTGATATATGGCATGTTGCATGTTTTACTGCTTGATCGCTCTTCGTACTGAGGCTTGACCTCGTACTTGTTTCCTGCTTTTGTCTGTTTGGGTCTGCGTTGCCCAATTGCAGGAATTTCAGGTAACCAAGCTGGGCAGAGTGGAAGTTCAGCTGGTCGATCCCCGCGTCCCTGAGTCCCAGTTTATTTATGATATGTATTGAACCGGGGGATGCCCCGTGTGTTAATGTATTGGGGATCTGTATTTGATTGATATTCTGTTGTTACCTGTTGTGTTGGAGTTTGAGTCAACTCGTATTTTAATTATTGGTATTTTGAATGTATGATTTGAAGTTCAGGCCATTGTATTTCAAAATTTTTTTTTAAGCCCTGATTTTAAAATTCCGTGTTTATGCGCTTATTATGTGTTAATTGTTAGTAATTAGCACGGGGCCTGACATTTTTGGTATCAGAGCTTAAACTGGGATAAGCTCGATTTCTTTTGATCACACTCGAGTCTAGGCACAGAGTTTTGATTTGATTTTGATTGCCTCTGTGACTTATGTGATCTAGTATCTGTCTTGTTTTTCTATCTGCTGTGAGATCTTACCTCTAGGCTTGTTTAGATGCCGCCGAGATGAGGAGGAGGTAGGAGGACTAGACGTTCCGTGGAGGAATCTAGAGCAGATAGTGATGATGACGCTCAGGTTGAGGACGTCACTAGGCAGATAGGTGGAATGAAGTTAGTCTTAGCCCGATTTCAGCGGACGAACCCACCGACGTTGGCCGTACTGAGGGTGGCGCTAGGGCCGAGGCGTGGCTTGTTCAAATGGAGGAGCTATTTGATACCTTGGAGTACGCTCCGGAAAAGAGACTGAAGTTGGCAGTGCTGCAGCTGCGAGATGATGCGCAGCGCTGGTGGAGGAGTACTTCTAGGATGCTTCGAGATAGTGGGACGATGCTCACTTGGGATGCTTTCTGTGAGGCTTTTCGACGCGAGTACACTCCAGAGTCCTATTTCGCTAGCCGTGAGCGTGAGTTTGATAATTTGAAGCAGGGTGATATGCGTGTGGCCGAGTATGCGAGGCGGTTTTCTGCGCTTCTAGTATACATGCCAGCTGTGGCGAACCAAGAGCGAACAAAGAGGAACAAGTTCTTGAAGGGCTTGAGACCTGACCTTTATCGGATGGTGCTGTCGGGGTCTCCGACGACCTTCATGGAATCTGTGAACAATGCGGTGGATATCGAGGAGAGTTTGATGGATCCTGAAGCTCCGATACATCAGACGACCGCGCGTGCTTCTCAGCCAGCTCAGGCGGTGTCGCAGTCGTATCATTCTCCTCAGGGGTCACAGCAGTCGAGTCGCCAGCAGTTCAGACCTCGAGGGAAGCAATTCAAGAAGAAGGGCCATTCGAGTTCTTCTGGTTCTGTGAGCTCTGGTTCTGGCAGTGGTTCTGGTAGCGGTTCTGGAGGCATATTCTGTAGTCAGTGCGGAGGGAGGCATGAGTCTTCGCAGTGTCGAGGAGTCCGAGGACTTTGCCATCTATGTGGTCAGCCGGGACATTTCGCTAGAGCGTGTCCTTCGATTGGAGGGCGGTCTACTGGTCAGTCGCAGCAGGGTTCCGCTAGTGGTTCTTCTCAGCGATAGCAGCCTTTTGCGCAGTCCCAGCGATCAGGATTTCAGCCTCGTGAGCCGTCACGTTTTGGAGGACCTTCCCGACCCCCGTTTCAAATTCCATAGCAGGCGCAGGCGAATGCCTTGTCGTTGGACCAGGCTGAGGAGACGCCGGGAATGGTGATTAGAGGTACATGCTCTATTTATGATTATCCTGCGAGAGTTTTATTTGACACTGGTGCATCACACTCTTTCATATCTGAGATGTTTGTGTTTGAGCGTGGGTTGAGTTCTTCACCACTGTGTGATGTTGTTTCTGTGTCTACTCCTGCTGGTGCGGATCTGTGGTCTCGAGAGGTAGTAGTAGATTGCCTGCTGGTGTGGATCTGTGGTCTCGAGAGGTAGTAGTAGATTGCCTGATTAGGTTTGATGAGCATGTTTTGGTGACCAATTTGATTGTGTTGGGGATTAGAGATTTCGACTGTATTTTGGGAATGGACGTGTTATCTAGCTATAAGGCTACTGTTGATTGCTTCCATGGTGTGGTGAGATTTCACCCTGATACGGGTGAGAGGTGGGATTTCTACGGCACGGATTCGAGGTCGAAGATTCCCCTAGTGTCCGCTATGGAGATGTTTAGCCTGCTATCGCTAGGTAATGCAGTATTCATGATCTATGCTCTTGATAGTTCCCAGGAGCAGCGATAAAAGTTGCGTGACATCCCCGTTGCTCGAGAGTTTCCCGACGTGTTTCCAGATGAGATTCCTGGATTCCCTCCTCGACGCGAGGTCGACTTCAGTATTGAGTTGGTGCCCGGTACCGCCCCGATTTCTAGAGCTCCTTACCGATTGGCACCCGCAGAGTTGAAAGAGTTGAAGGAACAGTTGAGTGATCTCTTAGAGAAAGGCTTCATCAGACCGAGCATGTCGCCTAGGGGAGCTCCGATTCTGTTTGTGAAAAATAAATATGGCACTATGAGGATGTGTGTGGACTTCAGACAGTTGAATAAGGCCACGGTGAAGAACAAGTATCCTCTGCCGAGGATTGATGACTTGTTCGACCAGTTGCAGGGATCGGTTGTTTACTCGAAGATTTACTTGCGCTCTGGTTATCACCAGTTGCGAATTAGAGACGCTGATGTGGCAAAGACAGCCTTCCGGACTCGATATGGGCATTTTGAGTTTCTTGTTATGCCGTTTGGATTGACGAATGCCCCCGCTGTCTTTATGGATTTGATGAATCGAGTCTTCAGCGAGTATATCGATCGGTTCGTAATCGTCTTCATAGATGACATCTTGGTGTACTCGAGGATCAAGAGAGAGCACAAGGAGCATTTGAGACTAGTACTGCAGAGATTGAGAGACTCGCACCTCTATGCCAAATTCAGCAAGTGCGAGTTTTGGCTCGACAGGATTATCTTTTTGGGTCATGTGATTTCGGCACAAGGAATTTCGGTGGATCCTAGCAAGGTCGAAGCAATTCTGAACTGGGAGAGACCTCGAAACATTTCAGAGATCCGCAGTTTCTTGGGATTGGCCGGATACTATAGGCGTTTCATTGAGAAGTTTTCTTCGATAGCCAAGCCTATGACGCAGTTGACTCAGAAAGATAAGAGATTTGTATGGACTGATGAGTGCGAGTACAGTTTTCAAACACTGAAGGAGAAGTTGACTACTGCTCCTGTTTTGGCCCTACCGTCTGGCTCCGGAGGATTTGTTGTGTGCTCCGATGCTTCTCTGAATGGTTTAGGGTGTGTTCTAATGCAGAACGGGTATGTGATCGCGTATGCGTCTCGACAGCTGAAGCCTCACGAGACGAGGTACCCGGTTTATGATTTGGAGTTGGCTGCGATAGTGTTTGCCTTGAAGATTTGGCGGCATTATCTTTATGGTGAAGAGTTTTGTGGTGTACACCGACCACAAGAGCCTGAAATATATCTTCACGCAGTCAGATTTGAACATGAGGCAGCGACGCTGGATGGAATTGCTTAAGGACTTTGACTGTGAGATTCAGTATCAGCCT
>KV014016.1:315917-356330 GCA_001598015.1 Dorcoceras hygrometricum
AGCTTTCTACACCGGAGTTTGTTCAGCATATGAAAGATCAAATTGATTTGATCCGGAGTAGAATGAAGGCTGCCCAAGACCGTTTCTTGAGTTATGCGAACCGTAGACGTCGACCGTTAGAGTTTGAGGTAGGCGATCGTGTATTTCTCAAGATTTCTCCTTTCAAGAGCGTGATGAGATTTTGATTTAAAGGCAAATTGGCTCCCAGATTCGTTGGTCCCTTTGAGATTATCGAGTGGATTGGACTGTTGGCTTATAGATTGAGGCTGCCCGAGGAGTTAGCCGCGATGCATGACGTGTTTCATGTGTCCATGTTGAGAAAATATGAGCCAGATCCTTCCCATGTTTTGAGAACTGACGAAGTTGAGCTGGATTCTGCCTTGAGTTATGTCGAATATCCGGTGCAGATCTTGGATAGGAAGGAGAAACAGCTGAGGAACAAGATAATTCCGTTGGTGATGGTCCAATGGAGCAAGCATGGCCGAGAAGAAGAAACCTGGGAAGTTGAGGAAAAGATGAGACAGGATTGGCCTCATCTGTTTGAGCACTGAGCGTGCAGAATTTCGAGGTAATTTTCTGGTTTTGCTTTGAATTTGATGAATTGTTAGTGCAGATTTTCATGTTTGATTGTTTCTTCCCTGTGTTTGCCTTTGATTTCGAGGACGAAATCTCTTAAGTTGGGGAGAATGTGAGGATTCAGATTTGTGATTAGTGTTAATCATAATTTCAGACTTCGAATTTTTAGGATTTTTGGTGAAATCCGTTTGGGATTTGGATTTGGATTGAGGAACTTATGGTAGAAATCTGAATTCCTTCGTATCGCTTGATTTTAGAGTGAGCGGATTAGAGATCTGGTCCTTGAATGCTATTGTTTGGTGAGATTTGGACTGTGTTGAGAGAAGCGCTTTTGTTTCGTGATTTTCGGATTCGGTGACGTCAGCAGGTCTCATGGGTGACGTAAGCAAAGCTTATGCAGGAACGTGATAGCATTCATTTGAGAGTTGCGCGGTGAGATTTGATGACGTACGCAAATCTCATGCAAGAATTCGTTTGAGAGATCTGTTTTGCTCATGCGACGTCGTTCTGGTGCTTTGCGCGAGTATAAGCGCTGAGATCTGTTGGAGTAGCGCTGAGATATGTTGGAGTTGCGCTGAGATCTGTTTTTAGCGTGCATTAGGTGCTGGGATCTGTTTTGCCTATTACGCCGTCGTTTCGACTTGGCGTAGGAATTGTCGAAGCGCAGGGATCTGGTGGCTTTTAGCATGTAGCGTGAGATCTGTTTTAGTTGAAACGCTGCCGTTATGCTTGCACGAGATTTGGCGAGAGGAATTGTGTAGCTTGAAGTCTGTTTTGCCTTTGCTTGTGCGAGAGATCTGTTTTGCGATTTTGAGTTGTAGGACTTTGTTTTTGTCGGTGTTTGACTTTTTTTGTAGCTTGTTGAGTAGAGGATATAAATATAAGTGTTGAGTTACACTTAGAGCATTCCAGACCTGATATTTCTTATCCTCAAACTCGAAACCCTCGAAATAGCTACTGTTCACCGTCTCTTTCTATCGTGATTTCCCGTTGATTCCGACCTCCGTTTTTCGAGTTCTTGGTAGAGTTGGAAACCTCTTGAAAAGACCTTTCTTTTACTACCAACATTGGAGGCTTTTTTGAGCTGAGACAAGAGCGCGAAGCTGCTGAGTTTCGGGCAGTAGGTTGCGCTGTGCTTACTCTTCCTAGCGTGAGCTGTTGGGTGAGCTTTCTTGTTGTTTGAGCTTTGTTTTCTTGTAGTTAATGCCTACGTAGAAGTGTAGAACTTGCGTGTAGCTTCTGGCCGTAGGATTAACATGTATGTTCAGCAGAATTGAGCTTCGAGTGTTCATACCTTGCACAGATTTGTTGCTGGAACTCTTCGGCCTTGTGATTTTGAGGCTAGGCGAAATCTGTTCGCAGGCTATGAGATCTGTCGTGCCCTGTTGTGTTTGTGAGGTATTTTGAGCAATTGAGGTACGAATTTGAGCAGCCCTTAGCAGTTAGCGCATGAACGTGTTATATTTCAGTCTATGAATTCGTGAGATGCCTGTTATGTGATTTACAATAAATCTGGAATTTTGTATTGACTTGAATTGATTGAATTATGTTCCTGTTTCATGTGTCATAAATTGTATGCATTGAGAAATGATATATATTGGCATACATGCATACATATTGGGCCTTGACAGATTTGATTTGTGACCCTAGCCACGTTGGAGCTGGCCAACAGATATGTTGTGTACCAGTCCAACGCTATCATCGGAGTGGTGTTGCCAGATTTGAGAGGCTACCATTGGGCTGTGATGACCGACGGGTCTCGATGATCACGGACCGATGATTTCCCGGTTGATACACCGTGGTATAGAGGCGATTTGATTTGATTTGCCGGTTGATACACTAGCCTAGTTGATTGACTTCCTTGGCAGCCCTCATGCATTCATAGCATTGATATATGGCATGTTGCATGTTTTACTGCTTGATCGCTCTTCGTACTGAGGCTTGACCTCGTACTTGTTTCCTGCTTTTGTCTGTTTGGGTCTACGTTGCCCAATTGCAGGAATTTCAGGTAACCAAGCTGGGCAGAGTGAAAGTTCAGCTGGTCGATCCCCGCGTCCCTGAGTCCCAGTTTATTTATGATTGTATTGAACCGGGGGATGCCCCGTGTGATCATGTATTGGGGATCTGTATTTGATTGATATTCTGTTGTTACCTGTTGTGTTGGAGTTTGAGTCAACTCGTATTTTAATTATCGCTATTTTGAATGTATGATTTGAAGTTTAGGCCATTGTATTTCGAAAAATTTTTTTAAGCCCTGATTTTAAGCTTCCGTGTTTATGTGCTTATTATGTGTTAATTGTTAGTAATTAGCACGGGGCCTGACAAGTCTGATTTATGCTTTGAATATGCAAAATATGATTTGGAAGAATCTGGTTTGGAGAGAAATCTGGAAGAAGAAATCTGGTATGCTCAAAAGAAAAGAAGTTGTGAATCACTGATGATGGCTGGAAAAGTCTGTGAAGAAAAATAGAAGACTGATAATGTTCGATTCGAAGTAAAACAGTTGAAATCTGGAAGATGTGTTCAGTCGTGAGGAGAAGAATTTATTCAGACATTGAAGAAGAAGAATGATTCTGATGTGCGAAATCTGGAACCAGATGTTACAAAGAAAAGATTAATCAAGATGATAATAAAGCAGAAGATAAATCAGTCGTTGTAAAGGAAAATATCAGATGTTGAGTAGATTACAAATCAGTAGCTCAACAGATGCAAAAGCTGATATCAGACAAGAAGAACAGAGGTAAAATGAAGTCTGGAACGATTAGTTGATGAAGTTGAAAAGTACCAGACGCAAAGAATAAACAGACGCCAAGAGAAGGAAGAGATCGATTAAGAGAAGTCCAGCAGCAATCTGTGCAGTAGTAAGTTGAACCATATATGAAGAGAAGCCGCTGATAAAGAATTCTGGAGGATACTGTGAAGAATGAAGTCTTATCAAAGATATATGATGTTAACAGTAAGGTGAAGAGAAGAAATCTGAATCAGAATATAGAGAGAAATATGGAACGTTAAACAAGAGATGTATGATTCTCTAAATGTGAGAAGTCTGGTTCTTTAAAAGTGTGAAGTCTGATTTGTGTAATAGGAAAAATCTGTTGAAGACAAGTTGAAGAAATCTGAAAGTCTAGAGAAGAAAAGAAAAGTCTGAACAAGAGTTAAAGGCGACGTGAAGTAAATAGTAGGAATCTGATTAGTATAGGAGAAGTCTGATTTGGAATGAACAGGTGAAGTCCGAGAAAGATACAGAAGAGATCCAAAATTGGAGTAATCGAACAGGATTAATTCAGTCGTGGAGAAAACGAACCAGTTGGAGTAATTGAACAACAGAAGAAATATTTGAAATAAGTTGTTGCAAATTTTCAGAAGATCAGCAGCAAGATGAATCAGCAGAAGTTCAACAGAAGCTAAAACAAAGGATGATTGCGCAGAAGATGAAGAAAAGCATATCAGTGGTTGAACGATAAATTATTTCAGCTGTCGAGAAGAATGGAACAGACATTGATCTGCTGGAACATTGAACAAATGATTTCAGTAGTGTTAATAGCTGTACCAGACCTAGAAGACGATGAAGAGATGAACCAGACGTAGCGCAAAGACAAATATAAATCAGACGTAGTGCAAAAAAAAGAAGATTTCAGTAGTTGAATAGATACAGGCAGAGGCTGACAGCAGACACAGAAGAAATCAGTTGCTGCAAACAGAAATTTTTAGTAGCAGCTGTAGGAACAAATATCAGTCGTTGAACACTGAACAGAAAAACAAGACGTTGCATTGCAAAGAAAAACCAGAGAAACCAGACGCTGCATTGCACAGAAAAACCAGACGCTGCATTGCAAAGAAAAACCAGACGCTGCATTGCAAAGAAAAACCAGACGCAGTAGCTAAAGAAAAACCAGACGCAACACAAAGACAATGTTGAACCAGAAGTTGTGCTAAAGACAAAGCTACCAGCTGTTGGTATCAATTAATGAAGAACAATCAGCTGATGGAACAAATCAGTTGAAGCGACCAGCTGTTGGAATGTAAAAGCAAAATCAAAAGATGACAAAAGCCTGCAAAAGAAAAGGACACAAGGACAACTCCCAGTCGGTACTTTACAGAACATATTTCAACGGGAAGAAAAGTGTGTCAAACGAATGAATTTGAACAGAGGCTATTTAAACAGCAAGATCAAATGAAGAAAAGGCTTAATCGATTCATGAGGAACTAAAAACAGAGAAATTACAGAGGGAAGAAAATAGAAGAACGAAGAAGTCGACCACCATTATAGAGGAGCTTACAACGACGTCGACTGCTGAGTTCTAATCAGCTCTTTAGGAGCATTTCCCAGTGTGTGAGATTTATCATTGGAGATTTGAGCGATACACTGTAAAATCTCACACACACAGATTCACTCGCATATTTTGAGAGATGTGCGAAATTGATTAGCGAGTGAATCACAGGAGCATTTCCCAGTGTGTGAGATTTATCATTGGAGATTTGAGCGATACACTGTAAAATCTCACACACACAGATTCACTCGCATATTTTGAGAGATGTGCGAAATTGATTAGCGAGTGAATCACAAACAAAAATCAGATCCCGTCCAAGCACAAAGACGTTAAACTCTGTGTTTTTAGTCTTTTAACAGAGACGTTAAACAAGTTCTGATTGAGACAGCCGAGGGCTGGTGGAGTCTGTTGGGGAACCGTGGCGGATCCGGATCCCGTCTCCCGGCGAGGCAGCGGAAGAATAAAAATTAGGCCGGGAAACGTTCAATACAATTAAGATCTACTGCAATATGGACCATTCATTGGGCGTTTAGGCAGTTACCTTGCTGGCGACTTGCGCCTGGCTCCAACCGGAATTACAAGAAGACCGGCGCTTTACGGTAGGCGGCTAAAGATTCGTCAATCAGGTCCACGACCGGAAGGGAGACTCCTTCGTCAGCCTGCACTAGAAGGCCTGACGAGATCAGCGTGGACGGATTCTCCTCGAAAAGTTGGCCGGAAGAAATTCCGGCGAGGGGCGGCGGCGGCGGCGGCGGCTTGTGAGAAGGGTAGAGGGGCGGCCAAGAGCCATAGGTTTAGGGTTAGTGTGTATCTCATGTTATGATTAAGGCCTTAAGTCTAATTAAATAGACTAGTTATAAACTTGGACCGGCCCAACGGGCCCGGGTCCAACATATGAACATTCGGTTCATCCGTATCACCGTGACTTCATCATAACTCCGATCGCCGATCAGATTGGACCGATCGACTCAGTTTCCAAAATTGAATACTATGATCTGAAAAACCATTTTTCAGAACCCCTAGTGCAAAATGACCGTTTTGCCCCTCAACAGCGGGAAATCACGATTTGACCCCTGTTGACTTTTGGGAAGTCGCACTCCCCAAAATCCTCCTCCTATACTCAACACATTGAGCTCAGTATCCGTGCGGGAATCTCGAATCCAGTACTTGTGTGACCCTCAATGGTTCAGGGATACAGCTAGCCGTGGGCCCACAACCATTGTGGCTACGGAATCACAATTCCGGACTTGCCCATCGGATCATGGTAAGAGCGTCTAGCAACATCGCCCCATGATCCCCTAGGTATCACTGATAGTGCCTGCAAGAACCAGTTGGTCGTGGTTAGCGTACAGTACGGTCCTTTCAATCCATATATCCCGATCAGATCAACGACCATTGATAAATCGAGAATCGTTATAGATCCGATATCTATGTATACATCTTGGAGATCGAATAGTGACATCGCGAGTGTAACTAGGTAAATCCATTTACCTAAAACACTTCTAGTACTCTGGCCAGAGATTTATACACTATTATCCCCTCAGATAGCATAGGATATCCACGCATGTCTGCGAGCGGTGAATCCTCGACAACGATGCATCGACTCCTACATGCATCGGGGTCTCAGCCAATCCCGCCGTCTAATGACACAAATGGTAACCACTTGGAAAGTCTGAACGAGGGTAGTTCGATAGATCACCAGGTCACTATCTATCTGCATGCTCAGAACATCACAATGTTCCCTACCAATGAAACATGGTACTTCGCATCGCAGATACTAGTCTCGAGCTCGGGCGGCCTTATCCTCATTTTGACGGCCCAATCGACTAGGAACTAATTCAGAATACACAGTGACTATTAGATGTGTTTCATGATAGCCGTCATACCCACTATCACATCTAACATACAATATAGTGCATTCTAGGTCTTTACTCAACGCAATTGTTAATCATCATACAACACAATGAAAGTAAAGAACTCCATAAATAAATGCAAATATCATATATAAAGATTGTCATATACAAGAGTCTATAAACCCACACGCCACAAGTTGGCTAGTTGGGCATCTACTCTAACAGAGTCTAGGAGTTCTCGCAGCTGCTGGCTGCGGGATCGGGTCTGTACATGAGGTGTAGATCAAATCTTCTTGTGGAACCTTCCTGAAGAAGGAAGAAGGGGAGATGTAGGATATTTATATCCGAACTTCCATAAACAAACAGCAGTGTATTGTATTCTTTTATTTACAGTATTCCGCTTAGCATTTTACATTAGCACGCACGCATCAAATCACACACTTGCACAGTCGAACAGATTTCTGTTTACAGAAATCTGTTTGCATCGAGTTTTAAAATTAGGATTCATTTCTGGTGTTTTCCGCATGTTTTTATTACATACGAGATCTGTCTCTGGTGCTCTGTTTTATGTTCAAGAACCCGAGGTATTGCACTTCTTTTTAGCTGCGCAAAATTTTTATTTATCAGTAGAAGCGCTTGCTTGCATTAATTTCCTATTTTCGGTCCTAACATCAGATGTCAATGAATAATCGTAATCGACTCAACAGTGAAGTGATTAATAATGTGAAATCTGATCAAACTCAAATGTGAAGTGAAACCCAAATCTGAAATGAAAACTTCTGATTTAAATATGAAATTTAGTCGTTAACATAAGAAACAAAGTCTGATTAAGAACTTGGTGCTGCAACATCACAAACGACATTTACGTTACCAGTTCTTCCTATCAAATCAGACTTAGTTTCTGATTCGTCTAGCATGTCCGATTACATAGAGTCAAGTTCAGATGTTACCATTCACCAGAAAGAAGAGCATTCATGAACATACGTGACTCAAATCTGAACTCAGTACTTTTAAACATCCTCAATCTTTCTTAAAACCTTCTGGAAAACTTTGGAAGCAAAAATATAACTTTGAACCCGATCTTTCTTTTCTTGATCATTCGTAAATCTTCTTAAACATAAACTTAAGCATAACTTTAAAGATACATGCAAGCAGATCCATAAAATAAGGAAAAATCAATATATGCTTCAAATGGTGTAGCAAAGGATCAACTTTTACTTGCCTTTGAACTGAGCTTTACAACGACAGTTGATTCCTGCAGAGTTCCTCCTCCTCAAGCAATCACAACGAGCTTCTTTGGAAATGAGAGAACACAAAAGAGTTTTCTTTTTGTAAGTGAAAATGAACCTTTCCTTCAAAGCAAGTATTTGTATGGGAGGGATTAGTGGCAGGTGAGGTATAATCATCAAGCATGACACACCTTACCTAAAGTTATGAATTTTAATAAAATTTCTCAATATTTTTGTTTGAAAATCTACCAAATACTTTCTAAAAGAAACCATTTTGTTCTCCTTAAAATTATTTTCAATAGATTTCTAAAATCTACTCGTATATTGCGCCTGGAGTGACATCTGCTGGAACTTGTTGCGCCGTACATAATTTCTGAAATTAGTAAAATCAGATTTCACAAAATAGCTTATGCTAACATTTAAATTGTCATTTTGACGCTTGAAATAAATAAGATTCATATATGTGGTCCTATGGATTTTGGAGCGTTACAATAAAACTCCATATGAGATATGTATGGGCTAGCAACCCAAGTTGTAATGCCTAGATGTCCTGATTACGTGAGAATGAGTGCTTGACTAGGGGTAAAATGATTTTTTTAGAAAACTATATGCCCTTTTATGTAATTAAGTGTTAATTTATGTTTTAAGATTTTCATGTCATTTTATTAGCCTTTTTGAGTTTCGGACGCGTGGACAAGACTGGGGTCGACCAAGGTGAAAGTTTATTTGAATTTTTAGGCCCTCAAATTTTTAAGAGCCAAAATTTATTTTTTAAGCAGTATTTACGAAAAATAAGATTTTTATGTATATTGGTCGAGGGGAAGCCATTTTTCGCTTCTACGGGCTATTTTAATGAGCTTTACTACATTTTAAAATTTAGATGATTTATATAACGAAAATTTGAAGTTCAATGTTTTAATTGGAGTTTTCAATTAGAATTATTAATTGGTGGGGGTTAAGGAGGGAAAAATATTTTATTTCCTAATTTAAAATATTGAGAGGGGTCTTTTGGTATACATTCATTCTTCCTAAACCTAAATTTTTGAAACCCTAGCCTCCCTCTCTTCTCCCTCAAGCCGTCTCCCTCCCTCACTCTAGGATCTATCGATTTTTCTTGGATTTTCTTGGGTGGTTTCAAGGTTTGATCGTCCAATCTCGAGTCCTCCGTCCCAGTAGATGATTTATATAACGAAAATTTGAAGTTCAATGTTTTAATTGGAGTTTTCAATTAGAATTATTAATTGGTGGGGGTTAAGGAGGGAAAATATTTTATTTCCTAATTTAAAATATTGAGAGGGGTCTTTTGGTATACATTCATTCTTCCTAAACCTAAATTTTTGAAACCCTAGCCTCCCTCTCTTCTCCCTCAAGCCGTCTCCCTCCCTCACTCTAGGATCTATCGATTTTTCTTGGATTTTCTTGGGTGGTTTCAAGGTTTGATCGTCCAATCTCGAGTCCTCCGTCCCAGTAACACGTAGTCTACGTAATTCTTCTAAAAGACACGCTCTATTCTTCCTTTTTCTCACCTTTTAAATCATATTATACTGTTGTTTTTAAATGATATTGCATGTTTTGTATGTGTTATGGTTAGATCTATGTTTGTCATTTGAGATCCATGCATGTATCACGATTTTAACACGTATTTGATTCGTTTCTCGATGTGCTTCAGTCTTGGTCGGTTCATGGGGCTTGGGTTTGAGTCATGGTCATTCAGAGGTGGTCCGAGGCTAGTGAAGGAGGGCTCGATCATGGTCGAGCCAAGGTCAAGGCTGAGTCACACAGCCGCATGCATCGAGCGGTGCTCGATGCCATTTTTTTGTGGTTTGACCAAACCATTCAGGCCATGGTGCGATCCATAGTTCAGTCTAGGGGAACCATCCGACCTGGGGGTGGTCCTGCCGATGGGGCTCTGGCCAAGGGTGGCCGGAGCAGGTCGGACGAAGGGCTTTTGTCGTGGGTGGTTAGGAGGCGGCTGCGGCTTGGTTTGAGTTGGTTCGACCGGCTCGTTGGACCGATTGGGTCGGTTCAGCTAGACCAAGTCGGGTCATTTGAGGTCGGGTCAAAATATTTTAAGTCGGGTTTGGTTTATTTTATTTCGGGACCGGGTATTTTTATTTTAAAGTTTAAAGTTCTATTTTAAGCGTAAAGGGTAAAATTATTTTTAGTCAACTTTTAAAGTCAAAAATCCATTTAGTTATGGGCCTAATAAGTTGTATTAAATTTAAAGTTAGATTTTAGTTTACGGGACTATTATTATATCAAATTTTAATGTCTGATTTCTAAGTTATAGGACCGAGTACTTTTGACAATTTAGTTTAATGGGCCAAGTTGAGTTTTGGGTTAAGTTACATCTTAAGACCAGGTCTAGGCTTTTGGACTTAGAATTAGTGGGCCATCCAAGTGAACCAGTCCTTGACCGAAGGAGAAAATGTAGAAGTCAATAACTATATATTTAATTATATATGTAGTATTTTACGTATATGATTGCATTTGTTTAAAGAAAATTAAATATATATTGATGGCTAAACCTTTAAATTGCATGTTTTATGACGTACACGCATAATGAAATCTTTATGAAATGTTAAGGCATGAAAGAAAAGAAAATATTTTTGAGGGATTGAAGTGGTTTGTGGCAAGTAATGATGAGCGGAATCGGGATAGCGGGCCCGATGAACCTCTGTTAATATTATAATGAGCTTATGTATCCATGCGTTCGTGGCATGGTGAAGTGGCAGCATAGAGGTGTGAGGATCTCGTGTTAAGGTAAAATTTATAAGTTTTGTTGATAACAAAAACAAGACAAGAACTGAATCTTAGTAATCAGATATGGACAGTCAGTTATCATGGTTAACAACAAGAATTTTTCAGATCCAAAAGCTTTGGAAACAGTTGTCTCAGGTTTCAAGTATCGGGTTGGAGATTTTGTTTCAGAGACTCAGATTTGATTATTCAGAACTATAGAGATATTCAGATTTCAATCATCGAGCCTATCAGATTCGAGTATTCAGGAATATTTCAGTTGTCGAGTCAGGAATTCAGATTTGAGGGTATTCAGATTTGACTCGGAGGCTACAGTGACTGATCCGGGTATGTTGTATATTTCATATCTGAGTATTTGCATATCAGATGTAAATAGACTGCACAGGGTTCTTCAGACTTCAGAATTGATAAAGTCAGTATTATGAGAAGAGCAGTAGAACCTTCAGGTGTGACAGAGCGTCAATAGTACAAAGAGGGGGATATATCAGATCCGGTAACCTTACGTGTAAGGAGACATTTTCCTTTGGCTATTCAAATAGAAAGAGAGCAGTTTTCGTATGTTAATGCTACAACAGATGTGAGCTTTAAATCTCTTCAGACATCATCAGTTTATTTGAGAGACTTACAATTGTCTGAGAAACAAGATCGAATCTATCATAAGTAAGTTGTGTATTACGCAAAATGATTGATACATTGGTTACTCTGTTTGGCAAGAAAGTCAATCACGCTTTAACAGCGCAGTTTACCTTGTGCATAGCGCTAATGAAGATTCGATGAAGGGATTCGTATCTACTGACCGTTGAGAGTGGAGCATAAATAATCAAAGATTTCAAACAGAGAAGGGACTCCGTGAATCCAAAAAGCTCTCGCTGAATTTCATCTTGAACAATTCACAAGCTCTCAAATTTCTGGGATAATCTAAGTTTAAAGATATTCAAAGTCCTAGTTGTCTAAATCCAAAGAACATTTGTTCTAAATTGTTTTATCTTCGAGATATTTACAGCACTCAAAACACTGTATTCATCGTATTATTTAGATTGAGTTTGTAACGAACTCGCTGTGTTAAGAAGTTCGAAAAATCAAGTTTTTTGTAATTCCGCAGTGTCGTCTGCATGTAGTTGGTGATTGCTAGGAGTTCACTTGGAGCGAGGCTCAGTGATTGGGTGTCTACAGAGTCTGTACACATCAAAGTCTTCTAGTGAAACCTTCCTGCAAAGGAAAAAGGGAAGACGTAGGATTTGATATCGGAACTTCCAGAACAAATCTCTTTTCCCTGCACTTTTACTTATCGCATTTATTTACTTACACTGTTCACTGATTAATCGACTTATTTTTGCACATTTCTTGTTACTAGAGAAATCAGATTTGGAACTGAGATACCTCAGATTTGGTAACACAAATCCGAGTTAAGCTTCGCGCTTTTAAAATTGTTTTTGAGGTTTCGAAAAATAAAAATCCAAGGAGTTCATTCAACCCCCCCCCCCCTTCTGAACTCCTAGGCCCATTTTCGATCCTAATTGATCCTATCATCCCGAGGTAAGGTCGGGTGAACCGCATCGCCACATACGTTGGTTTCTTATGATTGTTCAATCGTTAATGTAATGGCCCACACATCATGGATACGACTCACACGTCTTTTATGTTATGTTATGTTCATACCTCATTATGTTATGATATACGATTATGTACAATTACGAGTGCTTTTGAGTCATGTTTTACGATCATTCATGCATGCACGTTTTTATGTTATTTTACGATATGTATGTGCTTTCATTTTGTTTTATTATTTGATAGGATCAATAGGATCGAAAGAAGAAGCAAAATAAGCCCAAGAGTTCAGAAGCCGAGCTTAGAGGTTCTCAGTTCTAATCGGTTTTCTCGGTTAACAATATAGTGCAAAAATAAACCGATTAAAAAGTGAACAATAAGAAAATAACGATGCAAGTAATTAAATAGAGAGAGTCAGGAGTTTGTTTCTGGAAGTTCGGATCTTAAAATTCTACGTCTCTTCCGTTCTTCCTTTTCAGGAATGTTCCACTAGAAGACTTTGATGGTTACAGCATCTGCAAGCACCCAATCACTTAATCCTCGCTTAAAGTTAACTCCTAGCAACCAAATACATGGTAGACTCCTCTGCTGATTCCAAAAAAACGTGTTTTAGAACTACTTAAAGTAGCAATGTTCTTTACAGACTCTGATCTGAATATTTCAACGAATACAAAACAAATAGAGTTTGTAAAACTTCTGGTTTATTATACAATAAGATTAGTTTGCTAGTGTAAACCAGAAGGAAATCTCGAAGGTTAATTTCTGATTAAGAACTGAAATGCTTCAAGGATTTTTCTTCGAGATTGAGAGCTGGGATGTCAAAATAGATGCTGGAAAGATTTTATCCCAAGAGTTGAGAGACGAGAATCGAGTATCGAGAGCTTCAAAGTCGGGAATCTCAAGAAGTCGGAAGATTCAAGAAGACTTTTCCGCTTGAACCACTTCAGCTATATATAGCATCCATCTTCAGCGGTCATTAAATGAGCCAGTAAACACAAACCTTATTTGAATATCTTCATAGCACCGAGCATTAATTGCACCATTAATGCCGATTTGAGGTTTGTCTGCTGTTGTAAGAGCTTAGTAGACTTTTATACCCAACGTAGGTAACATCGACTGTACCAACTCTGCGTTCTGTACAATATACTCTAAATTGCTCTGATCTTGAATATCTTTAATCCAATTTGTCTTAAAGGCTTTATATGCTTTAATTTTGATCGTTGAATCCTCTGGAATAAATAGCTGTTAAGATCTGAAGCTGTGATCTGAAATCTGTTTCTGAGCTGAGATCTTCTTCGGCTCTAAGCTGAAATTAGCTCTAAGTTGTTTCGTATATATAAGCTTCAAGATGTTTCTCTTTTATGGATTTTTCCTGTTATCTCTCTTTATCTGTATCTTTTTCTGATCTGAAATGTTCCTCTCTACGAATAACATCAGCTCTCGCTGCTGCTGAGATCTGAACTGCAAAAACCAAACAAAAAGATTACTAAACATGTTCTGTTCCTTAGAAGACTCTAATCTGGTCTGATCTGTAGAAGAAACGTCTGAGCTAAACTGAATAGATTCTATCCTGATCTGAGTTTCTGAACTGAACTGGATTCTGATCTGATCTGAAAGAAACGCCTAATCGGTTAAGTCCTTAACCCGTTTACTTCAAGTCCAAATCTAATAGTCTTGTATTCAGTTCTTTATCTTGTTTGTGTTATCACCAAAACTTAAAATTTTATCTTAAAAATTTCCCCTTTTTGGTGATGACAAAACTTAGCCGCTTACGACTTAAAAAGAGACAAAATAAATTGCTCCAAGTCTTTGCTATATTTCAATCAAAATAACTAAGTACAAGAGTTGAATTTGGAAAAACTTCTCAAAAAACCAACGACTAAAATTCCAGAACTTCTGCTCCCTCTTCCTTTGTGTGATCCACCTCCTTTCTTAGATGGTTCACTGCTGCTTCCACTACCTCCAGGTCTGCTTCTATCTTCAGGCTGCGGACCACTACTACTATCTTCCCAATATTTGTCATCACGCCCTCGATTGATATAGGCAATGATTTCTGAAATTTGGGCATGAAGAGTAGCAAGGCCCTCCTGGGTTTCCAAACGGAATGTTGTCATTTCTTGAGTCAAAACATCCTTTTGAATTTGTACTCCTGTTGGACGTCATTTATTAGAGCCCTAAAGACCATTTCATGTCGTGAGGTAAATTGTGCAAGAGTGATCTCAAGTTTTGTAATCTTCTTTGTAAGTTCAGCTTTGAGATCGTCTACACTTTCCCGAGTATGCACCTGCTCAAATTGAATTTGATCAATAGATGCACGAAGCTGGGCAGTGGATTCTATAAAGTTGGTATAAGGAAAAACAACAGTTGGCCTGTCAAACTGAGGAAGATCATCTGAAAAGTGAATATAGAATCACTGGAGGAAGTTGAACTAGAAAAAGTTGAACTGTCTGAGCTTAGCTATTCAAAGAAATCAACAAAACGTTCAGCACTCTGACCGTGCTGAACTGCATCAAAAACTCCTATAGGAACTGTATCTGTACTCAAAAATGTATTGATGGAAACTATATATTTACACTTATTGACATTGACTATTGAGCCCACTGGTTGTAGATGGTGAAAAAAGAAAACTGAATAGCGTTTGTACAAACTGTCGCCCAGTTCCTCTGAAAAATTTCGAAATAAGGTCTACGAGAACTGATGTCTTGGACTGGCTCAATGAAAACATAGATAGGGGCAAAAGCATCGACGAACTGCCTCTGCGGTAGCTGCTTGTTTGGAATTGGAATAGATGGCAAATCTAACCTCGCCGGCTTAGGATCTGCACCCTGTACAACTATCCAAGAACCATCAAGAGAAATTAGAGACCTTACCCAGATAGTAGATAAAATGCTCGGATAAAACTGTGAATGAATTCCTCTTCTTTGTTCATCAACTCCTCCAAACAAATTTGAGCTAGACGGTCATGTCCACTTCAGTTTGTGTAGCCTCAGTTGCTCCATCAAATTTATCAGTGCAATGCGGTGAGCTTCTGATAGCAGATCTATAACTTGAAGATCAATGGCTGAAGTGGGCATGCTTGATACAAAGTTTTGGAGCCTGATCTCAAAAATTTTTCGAAGCAACATCTCTCTATATTTGTCTGTAATATACATTCGCCTCGGTACTGCTGCCTATAAAGAATCAGTTTCGGCCCATTTCAGCAACTGCTCTTCTTTTGCTGCTAAATCTGAAACGGACGTCATTGCTGATAAGCTACGAATGCCAAAAGAATTAAAGAATGTAGCTATCTCTTCTATCACTGCATCTGTAAGCCGTACAAGAAAATCCACGTCTGTAGAAATCAAAGCAAATATCTCCTTGACCTGATGTCCCTTTATTTCATCCACAAAGGGCTTCTTCCCCTTGGCAGCAGGGTCAATCATTGAAAGGGTGGCCTTGTACCAATCCACTTCCCTGAATGCTATTCTGCGATCGAACAAAATCCGTGTAGGCTCCTCAGCAGGGTTAGATGTAAGAAGCATGTCTTCAGGAATTTGCTTCAAAATTTCATCAATAGGCATTGACTCTTCATCAAACAATGATGTCTCAAAAGGTTTTAGCACCTTGCTCAAGGATACGGTGTCCACAGAGTCAGTATCCTCTCTTCTGTCTCCTCCTGCAAAATCAATTTACGTTTAGAAGCTTTGCTTATTTGAACACTGGGGCTCCCAGCCGATACCACAGAAGTTGGTACAGCCTCTTGTACCACTGGTACTATATAAAAATCCTTCTCTGTTGGAGCAGCTCTCCCAACAGTGGTTCTATTCTTCTTGGCAACCGGTTCAGCAGCGGGAGCTGGTCTCCTATTTGTTGCCGCCGTAACACCCTTCTCCACCATTGACTTCTCCTTCACCTCTTCAGATGCTGCCAGCACATATTTGTTCTTTGCGATGTAGGTGGCGACAGACTTAACAATAAGAATCTTCATAGCTGGCAAACCCCTCGATTCTCCCAAAGTCAGACCTGGGACTCCCTTTAGTAGAAGACTGAGTTGAACAGCAAACCCCCGGGCTTGCTTGTTGGCGTAGTGGAAGATCCGGATCCCGCTCTCGGGGCGCAGCGGAAGAATTTAAAAAATGGAGCCCGAGAACTGTCAATACACCTATACAATAATCCAAACATTCATAGGATGTTTAGAATATTACCTTGCTGATGTTTAGGCGCCTGGCTCCGACAAATTCCACGAGGGAATTGGCACTTCAACGGTTGAACGGCTGGAGCGACGCCTAATCCGGTCCACGACCAGAATCTCAACTCCTTCGCCGATTTGCAATAGAAAACCGACGAAAATTTCACGGACGGAATCTCCTCACCGAGATGGTCGGAGGAGTTTGTTGAATAGCTTTTGGTGTTTTTCTTTCTCACTCTTGAAAGTGTCACCTAATTGCCATGTTTATAGATTGAGGGATAGAGTTTGATTTGAACAAAACAGTGAACATTCGGTTCAACTCAAACAGTGAACATTCGGTTCAACTCAAACAGTGAACATTCGGTTCAAGTCAAACAGTGAACATTCGGTCAAATCAAATAGTGAACATTCAGTTCAATTCAAACTGTGAACATTCGGTTCAACTCAGATAGTGAACATTCGTTTCGACCCCCTCAATTATGGTCTCATCATAATCCCGATCGATGATCATATATCACCGATGTGCTCAGTTTACAAAACTTAGCATTATGATGCAAATCAAATTTTTGGACCACTAAATCTATATATGACAGGTTTACTCTCATTAGCTAAATATGGAAGTCCTACTCCCTTAGCTACTTTTAGGAAGTCATACTCCCAAACTTCCTCCTACTATACTGAACACTTTGAGTACCATATCCGTACGGGAATTGGGAAACCAGTACTTTTGTGACCCTCAATTGTTCAGGGATACAAATAGCCGTGGGCTCACAACATTTGTGACTCCGAAAATACATTTACTGACTTGACCATCTAATTATGGTAAAGCGTCTAGAAACATCGCCCGATGATCCCTTAGATAACACTGATAGTGCCTTCAAGAACCAGTCGGTCATGCTTAGCGTACAGTATGATCCTTTCAACTCAAATATCCCGATCTGATCAACGACCGTTGGTAAATCGAGAGTCTCTAGAGATCCAATAACCATGCATACATCTTGGAGATCAAATAGTGATATCGTATGTGTTACTAGGTAAACCCTTACCTAAAACACATCTAGTACTCTAACTAGAGATTTGTCAAACTATTATCTTCTTACATAGCATAGGATATCCATGCTGTAGTGCGAGTGGTGAATCCTCGACAACGAAGCATCGAATCCTACATGGATCGGGACCTCACCCAACCCCATCACCTAATGACCCCAACTGAGTTGGTTAATGGGTCAAAGTGAGGCACCTATAATTTAGAGTCTCAATGACGTTTCGAGTAATAAAGACTAATCTGTACAACCAAGACCTCGGACTTAATCCACTCGACAAATGGTAACCACTTGGAATGTCAGGCCCCGTGCTAATAAACTATGATTATAGCACAACTAAACACATAATCGCGGAAGCGTAAAAACAGGACTTAAAATTTTTTCGAAATAATTTTTGCCTGAACTCAAAATCATCATTCAAAATATCAATACTAAAAATACGAGTTAACACGGACTCAAATAACAATAGGTAATAACAAGTATCAAATCATATACAGATCCCCAATACATAAAAACACAGGGCATCCCCTGGTTCAATACATAATACAAATATAACTGGGACTCAAAGGAACGGGGATCAATTAGCTGGCGCTCCACTCTGACCGGCCTGACTACCTGAAGATCCTGCAAATGGGAAACGCAGACCCACAAGACACAAAAGCAGGAAAAGAAATACGAGGTCAAGCCTCAGTACGAAGAGCTATCAAAATAGCTAATCATGCAACATGCTATAAATCAATTCTATGAATGCATGAGGGCTATCAAGGAAATCGGTAATCAAGACCAGCATATCGACTGGCAAATCAACTCAAGAGAGCCTCTATACCACGCACAGCCAATCGGCCGGTGGAAATCATCGGTCTGTGATCATCGAGGCCCATCAGCCCATCACAGCTCGGTGGTAGACACTCGAATCCGGCATTCACCACTCCGATGATAGCGTTGGACTTTTCGGGCACGACACATCTGTCGGCCAGTCACAACGTGGCTCTCAATCAGGTCATCAATCAATCTGTCAATCAGGCTCAAGATGTATGCATGGATGTCATTCAATAATCAATTCTCAATGCATACAACATCAATACGTGGAAACAGAATATATATAACTCAAGAAATTCATCAAACTGTTTCATGTAAATCACAGAATCAACCCAGCAGATTCATAACATGAAATACAGCCATGTCCACGCTCAAAGCTATTAGAGTTGCTCCAATTCGTACCTCAAACTTCACAATATACCTCAACAAATTCGAACAGGGCACGGCAGAACTCGCGGCCTGAGAAAACAGATTTCTCCTGGTTCGAAATTCATGGCAGAAGGCTTCAAGGAGCTGAAATCTGTGCAAGGTAGCTAATGTCTTAGCTCAAATCTGAATATTTATACCATAACACCTACGGCCAGAAGTTATCTCTAGTTCTATTCATCTACATAGGTATTAACAACAAGGCAAAGCTCAAAACCAAGAAAACTCTTACCCAGAAGCTCGAAAGAGCTGAAGAACGAACGTAACAGATTTCTCAGAAATCTTCGAACCTCCAGCAACTTCGCGTTTCCTTTCAACGCTGATTCACATTTCTCAGAAATCTTCGAACCTCCAGCAACTTCGCGTTTCCCTTTCAACGCTGATTCAGGTTCTCGAATGGGTAGTAATCGAAAGAGCTAGACAAGGGGAATTCAGCGCCACCAAAATCATCCAAAACGAAGCTGAAATCGACAGAAATCTAGGGAAGAAACTTTCGGGTACACAGTAGCTATAACCAGGGTTTCAATAATGTCGGGGAGAAACAGAGGAATATCAGTGTCTCAAATATTCTAAGTGTTGTCCAACACTTATATTTAAATTCCTCAATTCAATAGCTACTGAACGATTCAAACACCGACGAAAACAGATTCCTGCAACAAATCCTAGCGCCAAACAGATTTCTCAAATCAGCGCTCACATCCCTAAGATTCCAGCGTTAACACTAAATCTCGAGTAACAAGTCAAAACGACAGCATATCGGTGACATCTGAATGCTCCAACGGTAATACACAACAGATCCCTTCGCTCACACAAGTCAAAACAACGATGCAGCAATCCACTAGAGAAATCTGAACGCTATCGCTACCGCTGGAGAAGTCTGAAAACCAGCGCTCACACGCTACACAGCTCTGACCTACGTTGACATCTGCTGAACCAACAAAACAGACTTCTCACTAGCGCTAAGCCAAAACGGCGTCACACAAACTTACCCACACGACGACGTTTTGCAACTAATACAAAAATACGCTAAGGCAAAGTCTGAATTAATAGCGCTAGCAGATCCCTCCTCCAGCGAGACATCTGAAGCCACAAAACGACGGCGTAGCGCTTCTAGCGCTAAAACGCTACCATCAGATCTCTCTCTCCCTGGAAGATCTCTCACTCCACCAGACTTCATCAAACGACAGAGTTTCACTAAAATTCGCAGCAGTTCACGTAAACACTCGGAAAACCAGATCTCACCCAAAACGACGGCATTTCACTTCTAAACGCTAGGGAATCAGATCTCTACCTAAAATTCACCAATTCGACTTCAAATCTCAACCAGATTTCACCCGAAAGAAGCTTACAACTCGAAGCACAACATCTCAAGGAGAAATCCGAAAATCATAACCAGACTTCACCAAAATCTAAAATATGAAATCTGAAATCTGAAAATTCGAAATTACAAAATCTCATGACTAATCCTAACCAAATCCAATTAATCACTATTTCGAATTATTAATCCTCACATTCTCCCCACCTTAAGAGATTTCGTCCTCGAAATCAAAGGCAAACTCAGGGAAGAAAATCAATCAAAACATTCAAATCAAACACAAACATCTAAACAAGCTCGAATCAAAGCTTAGAAATCACCTGGAATTCTCACTATTATTGCTCAAATAGATGAGGCCAGTCTTGCCTCATCTTTTCCTCAACATCCCAGGTAGCTTCTTCTCGGCAATTCTTACTCCATTGGACCATCACCAACGGAATGATCTTGTTCCTCAGCTGCTTCTCCTTCCTATCCAGAATCTATACTGGATATTCCACATAACTCAAGATAGAATCCAGCTCAACTTCGTCGGTTCTCAACACATGGGACGGATCAGGCTCATACTTTCTCAACATTGACACATGAAAACGTCATGTATCGCTGCTAACTCGTCAGGCAGCTTCAATCTATAAGCCAACTGTCCAATCCGCTCAACAATCTCAAAGGGACCAACGAATCTAGGAGCTAATTTGCCTTTAAATTGGAATCTCATCACGCTCTTGAAAGGAGAAATCTTGAGGAATACTCGATCGCCAACCTCAAATTCCAAAGGTCTGCGTCTTCTATTAGCATAGCTAGAGAAACGGTCTTGGGAAGCTTACATTCTACTCCGAATCGAATCAAACTGATCCTTCATGTGCTGCACAAATTTCAGGAGTAGAAAGCTGTCTCTCATCAACTTCTTCCCAACAGATCGGAGATCTGCACTTGCGACCATACAAAGCTTCAAATGGAGCCATCGCGATAGTGACTTGGTAGCTGTTGTTATACGAAAACTCGACTAAGGACAAGGAATCCTGCCAGCCACAACTGAAATCCATCACAACTTCACGCAGCATATCCTCTAAAATCTGAATCGTCCTCTCAGACTGACCATATGTCTGTGGGTGATAAGCTGTACTCATAGCCAATATCGAACCCATCGCTGCTTGCTAACTCTTCCAAAAACGAGATGTGAATCTTGGATCTCTGTCAGACACTATCGAAACAGGCACTCCATGCAATCTAACCACATGGTCGATGGAGAGTTTTGCCATTTCCTTCATAAAACACCTCACATCATAGGAAATGAAATGGGCTGACTTCGAAAGTCGATCAACCACCACCCAAATCACATCGTATCCCCTACTCGATCGAGGTACACGAGTCACAAAATCCATGACGATGTGCTCTCAATTCCATTAAGGCACTTCCAAGCTCTGCCGCAATCTACTAGGTCACATCCTCTCAGCCTTGACCTGCTGGCAATTCAGACATCTAGCAACAAAACCAGAAATGTCGCTCTTCATACCTGCCCACCAGAAGTGAGACTTCAAAGTAAGGTACATCTTTCTCTCGCCCGGATGCACACTGTACCGACTACAATGCGCTTCATTCAGAATGGTCTCCTTCAAATCAATCAGGTTCGGAACCACTAATCTTCCTCTAACTCTCAAACATCCATCGGAAGTAACAGAGAAATCATCAGACTGACCATTTCGGGCTTTAATCCTCAGCTCATGAATATACGGATCAGTCCTCTGCGCCTCCCTGATGTCATTCACAATCTGCAGTTCTACCGGAATCGAAGAACCATGAAGTACTGATCACCCGGCTGGAATCGCCAACCAGAAGTACTCAACTGCTCATAGACTTTCGAGACACTCAAAAACGAAAGCATCGCAGGCTGGGTCTTCCTACTAAAGGCATCGGCAACCGAGTTCATCCGCCCAGGCTGATACTGAATCTCACAGTTAAAGTCTTTAAGCAATTCCATCCAACGTCGTTGCCTCATATTCAGATCAGATTGCGTGAAGATATATTTCAGGCTCTTGTGGTCGGTGTACACCACAAATTCTTCATCATACAGATAATGCCGCCAAATCTTCAAGGCAAACACTATCACAGCCAACTCCAAATCATGAACAGGGTACCTCGTCTTGTGAGGCCTCAACTGTCGAGATGCATAGGCAATCACGTACCCGTTCTGCATCAAAACACATCCCAAACCATTTACAGAAGCATCGGAGCACAAAACAAATCCTCCAGATCCAGACGGTAGAGCCAAAACAGGAGAAGTAGTCAAATTCTCCTTCAACGTCTGAAAACTGTACTCGCATTCCTCAGTCCAAACGAACTTCCTATACTTCTGAGTCAACTGAGTCAGAGGCCTGGCTATCGAAGAGAAATTCTAGATAAAACACCTGTAATAGCCAGCCAATCCCAAAAAACTGCAGATCTCGGAAACATTCCTAGGTCTTTCCCAGTTAAGAACTGCTTCGACCTTACTCGGATCCACCGAAAACCATTGCGCAGAAATCACATGACCCAAAAAGACAATTCGATCAAGCCAAAATTCACACTTGCTGAACTTGGCGTATAATTGCGAGTCTCTCAATGTCTGCAACACCACTCTGAAATGCTCCTTATGCTCTCTCAAGCTCCTCGAATAAACCAGGATGTCATCTATGAAGACAATCACGAACTGATCGATGTACTCGCTAAAGACGCGATTCATCAAATCCATGAAAACAGTTGAGTCTTTCGTCAACCCAAACGGCATGACAAGAAACTCATAATGCCCATATCTCGTCCGGAAAGCTGTCTTCGCCACGTCAGCGTCTCTAATCCGCAACTGGTGGTAACCAGAGCGCAAGTCAATCTTCGAGTATACGAACGATCCTTACAACTGATAGAACAAGTCATCAATCCTTGGAAAAGGATACTTGTTCTTCACCGTCGCCTTATTAAACTGTCGGAAATCCACGCACATCCTCATAGACCCATCCTTCATCTTCACAAAAAGAATCGGAGCTCCCCAAGGTGACATACTCGGTTTGATGAAGCCCTTCTCCAAGAGATCTCTCAATTGAACCTTCAGCTCTTTCAACTCTGCTGGCGCCAATCGATATGGAGTTCTAGAAATCGGGGCGGTATCGGGCACCAATTCAATGCTGAAGTCGATCTCACGTCTTGGAGGGAATCCTGGAATCTCATCCGGAAACACATCGGGAAACTCTTGGACGATAGGAATGTCGCTCAACTCCAATCGTGGCTCTTGGGAAACGTCAAGCGCATAAATCATGAATCCCGCATTATCCAGCGATAGCAGGCTAAACATCTCCATGGAGGACACCAGTGGAATCTTCGAGCGTGAATCAGCACCGTAGAACTCCCACTTCTCACCCGAATCAGGGCAAAATCTCACCACACCATGGAAACAATCGACGGTAGCCTTATAGATAGACAATACATCAATTCCCAAGATGCAGTCAAAATCCCTCATCTCCAAGACAATCAGATTGGTCACTAAGACATGCTCATCAAAACTAATCATGCCATCAATCACTACCTCTCGGGTCAACAGGCTCACACCAACAGGGGTAGACACGGAGACAACATCACACAGTGGGGATGGACTCAACCCACGCTCATACACAACTCAGAAACAAAGGAGTGTGACGCTCCTGTATCGAATAAAATTCTCGCAGGAAAATCAAAGATAGAACATGTACCTGCGATAACTATATCAGGCGTCTCCTCAGCCTGCTCTCTCGTCGGGGTATCCACCTGGGCCTGCTGTGAAGGAACCGAAGACTGTCCCCTCACCAAAGTACACACTCTCCGAAAATGTCCAGGCTGTCCACATTTATGGCAAGTACCTTGCACACCACGACACTGTGAAGTCATGTGCTTCCCTACGCACTGTCCGCAAATCACTCCTCCTCCGGAGCCACTGCCACCAGAACTCACTGAAGCCGAGGAACTCGAGTTTGATCACTTCTTAAACTGTTTCCCTCGAGGCCTATACCTCTGGCGATTCGATTGCTGCGATCCTTGAGGAGACTGAAACGAGTGCAACACGTCAAGTGCAGGATGAAAAACGCGTCCCGTCGTCGGCCGAAATATTGCTAGAACTAACTCCATCCCACCTATCTGTCTCGTCACATCCTCAATATGCTGAACACCCTCTTCACTAATCGAGGCCCTAGACTCCTCAGCGGAACGTCTAATAGACTAACTCCATCCCACCTATCTGTCTCGTCACATCCTCAATATGCTGAACACCCTCTTCACTAATCGAGGCCCTAGACTCCTCAGCGGAACGTCTAATAGTCCTACCTCTACCTCTCCTCGGCGGCATCACACAATCTCAGGATAAGATCTCACAGCAGATATATCACAAAGACAGATAAATGAATCATGTAAGCCACATAGTCAATCAAAATCAAATTCGAACTCTGTGCCTAGACTCGAGTGTGATCAAAGGAAAACGAGCTTATCCCAGTTTAAACTCTGATACCAAAAATGTCAGGCCTCGTGCTAATAAACAAAGATTATAGCACAACTAAACACATATTCACGGAAGCGTAAAAACAGGACTTAAAAATTTTTCGAAATAATTTGGGCCTTAAATCAAAATCATCATTCAAAATATAAATACTAAAAATACGAGTTAACTCAGACTGAAATAAAAACAGGTAATAACAAGTATCAAATCAGATACAGATCCCAATACATAAAAACACAGGGCATCCCTAGGTTCAATACATAATACAAATATAACTGGGACTCAAAGGAACGGGGATCAATTAGCTGGCGCTTCTCTAACCAGCCTGACTACCTGAAGATCCTGCAAATGGGAAACGCAGACCCACAAGACACAAAAGCAGGAAAAGAAATACGAGGTCAAGCCTTAGTACGAAGAGATATCGAAACAGCTAATCATGAAACATGCTATAAATCAATGCTATGAAATGCATGAGGGCTATAAAGGAAATCGGTAATCAAGACCAGCATATCGACTGGAAAATCAACTCAAGCGATCCTCTATACCACGCACAGCCAATCGGCCTGTGGAAATCATCGGTCCGTGATCATCGGGGCCCGTCATCCCATTACAGCTCGATGGTAGACACTCGAATCCGGTAGTCACCACTCCGATGATAGCGTTGGACTTTTCGGGCATGACACATCTGTCGGCCAGTCACAATGTGGCTCTCAATCAGGTCATCAATCAATCTGTCAATCAGGCTCAAGATGTATGCATGGATTTCATTCAATAATCAATTCTCAATGCATAAAACATCAATACATGGAAACAGAATATATATAACTCAAGCAATTCATCAAACTGTTTCATGTAAATCACAGAATCAACCCAGCAGATTCATAACATTAAATACAGCCATGTCCACGCATCAGGTCATCAATCAATCTGTCAATCAGGCTCAAGATGTATGCATGGATTTCATTCAATAATCAATTCTCAATGCATAAAACATCAATACATGGAAACAGAATATATATAACTCAAGCAATTCATCAAACTGTTTCATGTAAATCACAGAATCAACCCAGCAGATTCATAACATTAAATACAGCCATGTCCACGCTCAAAGATGTTAGAGTTGCTTCAATTTACACCTCAAACTTCACAATCTACCTCAACAAATTCGAACAGGGCACGGTAGAACTCACGGCCTGAGAAAACAGATTTCTCCTGGTTCGAAATTCACGGCAGAAGGTTTCAAGGAGCTGAAATATGTGCAAGGTAGCTAATGTCTTAGCTCAAATCTGAATATTTATACCATAACACCTACGGCCAGAACTTATCTCTAGTTCTATTCATCTACGCAGGTATTAACAACAAGGCAAAGCTCAAAACCGAGAAGAAACTCTTACCCAGAAGCTCAAAAAATCTGAAGAACGAACGTAACAGATTTCTCAGAAATCCTCGAACCTCCAACAACTTCGTGTTTCCCTTCCAACACTGATTCAGGGTCTCAAATGGGTAGTAATCGAAAGAGCTATACAAGGGGAATTCAGCGCCACCAAAATCATCCAAAACGAAGGCTGAAATCGACAGAAATCTAGGGAAGAAACGTTCGGATGAACAGTAGCTAAAACGAGGGTTTCAAGAATGTCGGGGAGAAACAGAGGAATATCAGTGTCTCAAATATTCTAAGTGTTGTCCAACACTTATATTTAAATTCCTCAATTCAATAGCTACTAACGATTAAAACACCGATGAAAACAGATTCCTGCAACAAATCCTAGCGCCAAACAGATTTCTCAAATCAGCGCTCACATCCTCAGATTCCAGCGTTAACACTAACTCTCGCGTAACAAGTCAAAACGACAGCGTATCGGTGACATCTGAATGCTCCAACGTTAATACACAACACATCCCTTCGCTCGCACAAATCAAAACGACGATGCAGCAATCCACTAGAGAAATCTGAACGCTATCGATACCACTGGAGAAGTCTGAAAACCAGCACTCACACGCTACACAGCTCTGACCTACGTTGACATCTGCTGAACCAACCGAACAGACTTCTCACTAGCTCTAAGCCAAAACGGCGTCGCACCAACTTACCCACACGACGACGTTTTGCAACTAATACCAAAAGACAATAAGGCAAAGTCTGATTTAATAGCGCTAGTAGATCCCTCCTCCAGCGAGACATCTGAAGCCACAAAACGACGGCGTAGCGCTTCTAGCACTAAAACGCTACCATCAGATCTCTCTCTCCCTGGAAGATCTCTCACTCCACCAGACTTCATCAAACAGCGTTTCACTAAAATTCGCAGCAATTCACGTAAACACTCGGAAAACCAGATCTCACCCAAATGGCAGCGTTTCACTTCTAAACGCTAGGGAATCAGATCTCTACCTAAAATTCACCAATTAGACTTCAAATCTCAACCAGATTTCACCCGAAATAAGCTTACAACTTGAAGCACAACATCTCAAGGAGAAATCCGAAAATCATCAACCAGACTTCACCAAAACCTAAAATCTGAAATCTGTCTGAAAATTCGAAATTACAAAATCTCATGGCTAATTCTAAACAAATCCGATTAATCACTATTTCGAATTCTCAATACTCACATGGAAAGTTCGAATGAGGGTAGTTCGATAGATCACCAGGTCACTATCCATCTGCATGCTCAGAACATCACTATGTTCCCTACCAATGAAACGTGGTACTTCGCATCGCAGATGCTAGTCTCAAGCTCGGGCGATCCTTATCCTCTTTTGGACGGTCCAATCGACTAGTAATAGGTTTATAATACACAGTGACTATTAGATGTATTTCATGATAGCCATCAAATCCACTATCACATCTAACATATACTATAGTGCATTCAAGGTCTTTATTCAAAAATTGTAATCATAATAATGAAGATAAATAATGCCATAAAAGAATGCGAATTTCATAAATAAAGATCATTTTACATAGAGCCAACAAGAACCCACAGGCCACAAGTTGGCTAGTTGGGCACCTAATCTAAAAATCTCCCACTTGCCCCGAAAGCCAACTACTCATGAGACGTAGTCCCATTTCTTCGTGATGTTTTTCAAATAATGATCCTGGCAAGGGGCTTCGTAAGTGGATCAGCAATTTTGTCTAAATATGTGACTCTCTCGACTGCTATGTCACCTCTAGCCACAATATCCCGTATTATGTGGTATTTCCTCAGTATATGTTTGGATCTTTGGTGAGACCTAGGTTCCTTTGCTTGCACAACGGCACCCGTGATGTCACAGTACACCGAGACTGGACCAACTCCTTCAGGAATTACGCCCAACTCTTGGACGAAATTCCTCATCCAAACCGTCTCTTTAGCAGCAGCTGATGCTGCGATGTACTCAGCCTCAGTGGTTGAATCCGCGATGGTGTCGTGCTTGGAATTCTTCCAAGAAACAGCACCACCATTGAGCATGAATACAAATCCAGAGGTTGACTTCGAATCATCCACATCACATTGGAAGCTATAATCAGTGTAGCCTTCCAATTTCAGTTCACCACCCCCATAGACCATGAACATATTCTTAGTCCTTCGTAATTACTTAAGATAATCTTTCGCAGCCTTCCAATGCATTTGGCCGGGGTTGGCTTGGTAGCGGCTCGTGACACTCAGAGCATATGAGACATCTGGTCTAGTCGAGATCATACCATATATAATACTACCTATTGCCGAGGCATATGGGACACGTGTCATACTCTCTATCTCATCATCAGTCTTCGGACACATATACATAGATAGTGTGACCCCGTGGCACATAGGTAGGTGTCCTCTCTTGGAATCTTCCATAGAGAACCTCTTAATATGGTATCGGTGTAGGTCGCTTGGGTGACTCCGAGCATCCTTTTAGATCTATCTCTATAGACCTGTATTCCTAGAATGTAGGATGCTTCATCCATGTCCTTCATCGAGAATCTACTACACAACCACACTTTAGTTGACTGCAACATTCCTACATCATTTCCAATGAGTAGAATGTCATCAACATAAAGTACAAGGAATGTCACAGCAATTTTAGCTACCTTCTTATACACACATGGCTCCACGGTATTCTTGATGAAACAAAATTCTTTAATGTTTCATCAAATCTCAGGTTCCAACTTCTCGATGCTTGGTTGAGACCGTAGATCGATCTCTGAAGTTTTCATACTTTATGCTCACTTCCTACAGATGTGTTCATCAAATCTCAGGTTCCAACTTCTCGATGCTTGGTTGAGACCGTAGATCGATCTCTGAAGTTTTCATACTTTATGCTCACTTCCTACAGATGTGAAACCCTCAGGCTGCGTCATATAGATATCTTCCTTAATGTTTACATTAAGGAATGCATTTTTCAAATTCATTAGCCATATATCATAGTCGTACCATGCGTCTATGGCTAGTAGGATTCTAATTGACTTGAACATTGTGACTGGTGAAAAGGTTTCATCATAGTCAACACCTTGTCTTTGAGTGTAACCTTTCACGACCAGTCGTGCCTTGTAGGTCAATACCTTACCATCAGGCCCAAGTTTCCTCTTGTATATCCATTTACACCCAATATGAACTATTCCTTTGCAAGGATTCACGAGTGTCCAGACTTGGTTTGAATGCATTGAGTCAATCTCAGATTGCATTGCTTCAAGCCACAAATTAAAATCAGCATCGGAAATTGCCTCCTTGAAGGTTCTTAGATAACATCCAACAGTTTGATCACATTGATCATCTTTCAGGAGTAAATCATATCTAAAAGGATCCCTAGGAACCCTTTCAGATCTTCTAGGTGTGTCCATATAAAGGATTGGCCCTTGAAGTGTGGGAGATTCACTTGGTACTTCAGTTGGTTCTCGAACCTCTTCGAGTTCTACTATATTGCCTTTTCTATTAAGTAGAAATTCTTTTTCCAGAAAGGTGGTATTTCTAGAAACACACACTTTTGTTTCATTGGGATAGTAGAAGCAGTATCCAATAGAATTCTTTGGATACCCAATGAAGTAGCATAAGATGGATCTTTATCCAGCTTATCTCCCACTGTCTGCTTCATGTAAACAGACATCCCCAAATCCTCAATTACGAGTACTTGGGTGGCGCCCATCCATATCTCATATGGAGTTTTACCCACAGCCTTTGTGTGGACATTGTTCAACAACATTACCACTGTTTCGAGCGCATAGCCCCAAAACGAGGTAGGAAGTTCAGTGAAGATCATCATAGATCAAACCATGTCCATCAAGGTTCGATTACGACGCTACGCTACACCATTTAGTTATGGTGTGGCCAGAGGGGTCCACTGAGAGAGAATCTCATTCTCTTTAAAATATGCTTGAAATTCGACACTCAAGTATTCTACACCTCGATCGGATCGCAGTGTTTTAATAATTTTTCCCAATTGATTTTCTTCTTCAGCCTTGTTCTTCTAACTTTTCGAACGATTCAGACTTGTGCTTCATTAAGTACAAGTACCCATACCTATATTGATCATTGGTAAAAGTGATGAAGTAGGTGTGATCGGACTTAGTACCAATGCTAAGTGGGCCACACACATCAGTATGGATCAAATCCAATAGACCTTGAGCACATCAGGCTTGCCCGTGAAGGGCATTTTTTTCATTTTTCCTTTCAGACAAGATTCACAAGTTGATAAGGAGTTAATACAGACAAATTAAACATGTCGCTCCTAATCAACTTGTTCATCCTATTTAAGAAAATATGACCTAGCCTAGCATGCCAAAGTTGTGTCGGGTTCAGATTATCGTTTTTCATTTTTTTGTTGTGTGTGTTTTCACATCGTGAGTTGGAACTTCTCTCAATTTTAAGGTGTCTAAGTCGTTTTCGCGTTCCCCAATTCCAATTAAACATTTATTCTTGTAAATATTTCAAATCGAATTAGCAAAATGACAAGAATATCCATCACTATCAAGCATAGAAACGGATCCTATTTAAGAAAATATGACCTAGCCTAGCATGCCAAAGTTGTGTCGGGTTCAGATTATCGTTTTTCATTTTTTTGTTGTGTGTGTTTTCACATCGTGAGTTGGAACTTCTCTCAATTTTAAGGTGTCTAAGTCGTTTTCGCGTTCCCCAATTCCAATTAAACATTTATTCTTGTAAATATTTCAAATCGAATTAGCAAAATGACAAGAATATCCATCACTATCAAGCATAGAAACGGAAATAATGTTCTTTATTAATTCAGGAACAAATAAAACGTTTCTCAACAACAACTTAAAATTTGAAGAAAGAAATAAATAAACATCTCCCATAGCTTCGGCCGCAACCCTTGCTCCATTGCCAAGTCTCAAGTGGGTCCCACCCACCCTAAGACGTCGGCTTCTTGTCATTACCTGCAAGTCATTGCAGATATGAGATCCACATCCAGTATCAAGTACCCAAGAATTCGAGTTAATAGACATATTTATTTCAATGTAACACACCTTTTTTAGTTAGCAACTGCTCGAGGTAATCCTTACAGTTCCTCCTCCAATGCCGAGGCTTTTGGCAGTGGTGAAAAACATCTTCAGATTTGTTCGGCTTTGAAGCCCTTGCCTTTGGCTTCTTGGAGGGCTTTCCCTACTTCGCAGGGGCAAAACGCTTCTTACCCTTGCATTTGGGTCATTTATTTGAAGAGGAAGAAGAGCCCAAAATGAGGACGGGCTTGTCCTTCTTTATGGTCCCCTCGAACACGACAATCATGTTTACCACCTCTTCAAGGGTGGCCTTCAGCTTGTTCATGTTGAAGTTGACCACAAAGGGATCGAACGCAGCAGGGAGGGAGAGGAGAAGCAGATCCACAGACATCTCATGTGGAAGCGTGATATCAAGGCCCACTAGATTCTCAATGAGCCCAATCATATGGACCCCATGCTCGTGGACCGAAGTCCCCTCGCGCATGCGACGCGTCATGAGCTCCTTGACAGTAGTGAACCTCTCAGTCCGAGAGTTCTCCCCATACAGCTCTTTGAGATGAAGGTGTATGCCAGCAGCATACTTCGTCTTCTCAAATCGCCGCTGAAATTCGTTGGACATAGATGCTATCATATAGCATCGTGCCTTAGGCTCATCATCCCACAATTGTTTCAATTATTCCAGCTCCTCAGGACTGGTATTGGCAGGGGCTTCCTTCTGAGGGTTCTTCTCTAGCGTGTAGAGAAGTTTCTCCGAAGCCAAGACAATTTTGAGATTTCGAAGCCAATCTTGGTAATTTAAGCCAGTGAACTTATTGCTATCCAGTATAGCAGCAAGTGGGTTTTTGATCGAAGACATAATGAAAGCAGTTTATACTGAAAAGAAAAACATACATGCATTACAGACTATTCATGAAAACGCTAAGACATAAAACATGGTCATTTAGTTTTATGAATTACCCTCCCACTATTTTAACGATTTCACCACCCTTTAATGAAATCGAGAAAACAAGTTTCCGTAGTGGGTACACAGAGTCCAATAAAGGAATAAAGGTCCCAAATAATATCAGCCAACCATGATCTCAAAAGGTAGTGCCCAATTGCAACAGGTGCAACCTCCATTATTTACCTCACGTCCAGTAAGGGCCCAATAATATGGCGCTGATTACCATCACGTGTCAAGATGACACATCAATTTTGAGTTGTAATGGAGGGTCTCCATAACGTTCCCAATAATATGAGCCAACGTTATGGGAGTTCCATCCAACTCACAGCAAGTGTTAATGACGTGTACAACTTTTCGGCACACAGAACCCCCCAAATAATATGAGCCGGGTTATGTATGCGGGTAGCATCGATGTACACCCATTGTTGATGGAAGATAAGAAATTTTAAACAATATTTAAATTCCCTTAGCTTCATGATCATATCGAATAAACTTTTGTTTTATGATTAATTTAGAAGTCATGGACTAACATTCTCTAAGAGTGCTTCCAAGTGGTTGGAGGGGCTAAGGCCCACTTAAAAACCAACCTACTTAGACAAAGCAACGCCCTTCAGGGAGACTTAGCCGGTACAAGCCATTTTTAAGCCAGTCTATAAAGGACTCCCTTAGATAACGTTTTGTCACATTTTCTCATAATTATCAATAAACTAAGTTCCTTCACTTTAATCATGAAACTTTTAATCTTGATATAAATTTTAAATCCAATTTAAAATGAGGGAATTTATTTTTGAAATTTTGTCTCAATAATTTTAAATCAAATTTAAAAAAATTTCGGATTCAACAGATATGTATTACATATATAATTTGGATGATCGATAACCGAGAGCTATGCGATCCGTGGTTGCCAAGAACAGATATAGGTCCAATCCTAGGTGATATGCAGTATGCAAATGCAATCCTATTGCATAAGCTTCCAGTTTTACATGTCTTGAGTCTTCAATATCTTGGATCATCATCTCAAAATTATCCTCCCACTAAGTCTAATATTTACATTTAAATATCCATGACAAATAAAGGATACATTTTAAAGGGGTGAGAACGGGCCATAAACCAGGCCCACTTTGATATGATTTCAACAATATTACAACCGAGAAATGTAAAATCTAGCATACACATAACACATTGGGCATGGCTCTCGATCATCCCAAACATTATCTATTCAATTAATCCAAACAATATTACAACCGAGAAATGTAAAATCTAGCATACACATAACACATTGGGCATGGCTCTCGATCATCCCAAACATTATCTATTCAATTAATCCAATTAACATGATATAAATAAAATAATCAAGTCAAGTTTGATTTTATCCAACAAAATCATATTTAAAATATAAAATCATATTTATAAATAAAATCTTATTTTGTCATTTTAATTGCATCAATTTTGGGCTTAAAACAAATTTAGGTCCAATATCTCAAAAATTTTCAAAAATTAATTTTGGTTCAACAAAAAATCCCAATAGCAAGTATCGGCCCAAAAACCGCTCGGTCCGCCCGGGACAGGCCCGGAAAAACCCTAGGATTCAAATTCCGCCGCCGCATCTCCGCCTTGGCACCGCCGCACGGGCGGTGCCCCGCAGCCCGCACGCATGCAGCACACGTGTTGCACGCTGTGCGCGTCCCTGTGCGTGATGTGCGTGCATAGGGGGCCGGCCACCTGCGAGAACATCTCACGCAGAGGGGTGGCGGGCTGGCGCACGATCTTGTGGAACATGCACGCACGGGTAACGGCCAGCGGGTGCAACGCCCGATGGGGTGTGCACGTGGGGCGTGCGCGACATGTGTGCAAAGCCTGCCGCAAGGTGAGCGGGCGAGGCGCGCACCAGCCCAGCTATTCCCGCCGTGATGTGGACGAGGCTGGCACGCGCGGCGTGCGCGACGTGCGCACGGTGGCAGGCAGTAGCGCGTGCGACGGTGGCACGATGGTTGCGCGGCGGCGTGAAAATTTATTTTTATTTGAAAAACGAGATTTTTTATGCAATTCAGGCATAATGGTGTATTGATAGATCCGAGCCAAAGCTATGATACCACTGTTGGCGCAGCGACGGATCTGGATCGCGCTCCCGGGGAGTAGCTGAAAAATTTAAAAATGGAGCCTCGGAACGGTCAATACACCTATACAATAATCTAAACATTCATAGGATATTTAGAAGATTACCTTGCTAGCGTCTAGGCGCCTGGATCCGACCGATTCCACGAGGGAATTGGCACTTCAACGATTGAACGGCTGGATCGATGCCTAATCCGGTCCACGACCAGAATCTCAACTCCTTCCCCGATTTGCACTAGAAAACCAACAAAAATTTCACGAACGGAATCTCCTCGCTGGGATGGTCGGAAAAAATTCCGAAGATTGAACATTCGGTTCAACTCAAACATTGAACATTCGGTTCAAGTCAAACTGTGAACATTCGGTTCAACTCCAATAGTGAACATTCGTTTCGACTCCCTCGATTGTGGTCTCATCATAATCTCGATCGATTATCAGATATCACCGATGTGCTAAGTTTACAAAACTGATCATTATGATGCAAAATCAAATTTTTGGACCACTAAATCTATATATGACAGGTTTACTCTCATTAGCTAAATATGGAAGTCCTACTCCCTTAGCTACTTTTAAGAATTCATACTCCCAACCTTCCTCCTACTATACTCAACACTTTGAGTACCATATCCATACGGGAATTGGGAAACCTGTACTTGTGTGACCCTCAATGGTTCAGGGATACAACTAGCAGTGGCCTCACAACATTTGTGACTCTGAAAACACATTTTCGGACTTGCCCATCGAATCATGGTAAAGCGTCTAGCAACATCGCTCGATGATCCCCTAGGTATCACTGATAGTGCATTCAAGAACCAGTCGGTCATGGTTAGTGTACAGTACTATCCTTTCAACTCAAATATCCCGATCAGACCAACGACCATTGGTTAATCGTGAGTTGCTAGAGATCCAATAACCATGCATACATCTTGGAGATCACACGTATTCAGCTAACTCAACACTTATTAAGTCTGATCTGTTGTTCCCCTAAAACTGAGGTTCTCCCAAAAGCTGAAGTTCACCAAAACTGAGGTTCCCTTTCGTTCCCCCTGAACTGAGGTCCCAAAGCCGAAGTTCCCTAAAGCTGTACAACCTGCAATCTCTAACACAAAACAAATAGATTAGGGAAATTCTAATTGACCAAGAATATTTCAAAAATACTAAAACTTAGCGTCTGGTAGAGGTTTTGTGAAGATATCAGCAACTTGCTGATCTGTTGACACATATTCCAGACGGACGTCCTTCTTAAGCATGTGATCTCTTGTGAAGTGGTGCCTTATATCTATGTTCTTTGTTCTGGAATGCAGCACAGGATTCTGAGTAATGGCTATTGCACTGGTATTGTCACAGAAAATAGGAGCTTCAGAAGCATCAATGCCGTAATCTTTGAGCTGATGTTGAATCCATAAGATCTGAAAACAACAGCTTCCAGCTGCTAGATACTCTGCTTCAGCTGTGGACGTAGCAATTGATTTCTGCTTCTTACTAAAAGGAAATCAGCCGATCTCCCAAAAATTGACATGTACCACTTTTGCTTCGCCTATCAATTCTACAACCTGCGTAATCTGCATCACTATAACCAATTAGTTGAAAATTGGAGTCTTTGGGATACCAAAGACCCACATTGGAAGTTCTTTTAAGATATTTTAAGATCTTGTTAAGTAAAATGTATAAGTTTTGGTGATAACAAATGCTGAACTCAGGTTAACATCTGGAAAATCAGTTATTGTAATTAACAGACAAGTATATTCAGTTTGAAGTATTCAGTTATCGGGTTGAATTTTCTATTCCGGGTACAGTTGATTTGCAAAGTCTTCTTCTTTCGTCTCATCATTGCCCTCGCAGATTTGTGTCAGCTTCTCCCAGATTTCTTTAGCTGTGGCACAAGTTTTGATTTTGATGAACATATTTTTATCCAGCGTCTTGTAGAGGATGTCCCTGGCCACATTGTCCAAGTTTGCTTTCTTCTTGTCCTCGTTAGTGTATTCGTGTCTCGTCTTTTCCACATATTCTGGTGCACCATCAGTCGTTGCGAATGCTATGTTGATCTTCATTATTTTCATTGGACCATCAGTGATGACTGACCACATATCATCGTCTTGAGTAGCTAGGTGCGCTTGAAGTCTGATCTTCCAGTCATCATAGTCCTCATTAGAAAACATAGGAATCTTGTTGTGAGAGGTAGACATATTGAAATATATAAAGTATAAATAACAAACTGTTCAATACTGAGATAGAGCAAGCTATGATACCAATTTATAGGATCAATAGGGATCGAAAAACAGTCTTAGGAGTTCAGAAGGGGGGGGTTGAATGAACTCCTTAGTATTTTAAAATTTTCGAAACCTTAAAACAATTTTTACAAGCTCCTCGCTTAAATTAAATTTTTACAGATCCTGATTAAGTTTTTAATTACACAAAACCTGTTATTATGTTTCTAACAATTCCACTTAAGTGTGCAGATTTTAGGAATGAAGAAGAAGATGAACAGTAGCAGAAGTTTGTCCAGCCGATGGTTCACAATATAAGTTCAGCAGTTGGTTTGGTGCATTCATTTAGTCGGCAGCTGGATTAGCAATGGAGACGTCCAAAGTTAAGTCAGGTGTTCGAAATCAGGCAGAGGCCAAGTTGAACCAGTTGGAGCATAGTGAATCAGCTGGAACGATATGAACCAGCTGCAAGCGCTAGCAGAGGAAGATGAACCAGCTAGAACATCAAAAGGGAACCAGCTGGAACATCTAAGTGGACCATCGATGATGATGTAATCGGTGACGACATCATGTTCAGCAGATGAAGAAAGTTCAGCTGGAGCGCTAAGCGATGATGTCATCAGCAGTGACATCACAATCAGCAGGAAGCTAATGTCCACCAGCAGATGATATTTGAAGTTGGCGATTGAAAAACGATGTCGCTTGAATAAGTTGGAATGAAAGCGTTTTGCATTCGCGATAAGAATCAACAGGAAGATTTTGCGATGGCAATGACCAGCAGGCGCAAGCATTTGGTGGATAGCGTGTTTTGCTAAGGATTGCAAAACGACAGCGCTTGATTTAAGAGAAACGACGGCGTCTTGGACTTACAAAGAACCAGCAGGTACTTCTTCTAAGAATGACCAGCAGGAAGCTACAGTTCAACCAGTCGAGGGGACTCAAGTTAGCGATAGCAAAACGATGTCGTTTACATAAGTTGGTACGACAGCGTTTTGCCTTCGCGCTAAGATTCAGCAGATGGTTTATGATGACACAACCAGCTGGTGTAAATCAAATGATGACCAGTTGGAGTGCAAATCAAATGTTAATCATCAGTTGGTAGCGACAGTACATCCAGACGAAAGCAACAGCTCATCCAGTCGAGAGCTTCAATGAACCAGCTGTTGCTATGCATTCAGTCGCAAGATGTTGTACCAGTCGCAAGCATTTCACGACCAACGACTGGACAACCAGCTGCAAGTACATCCAGACGCAATCAACAGTACATTCAGACGAAAGCTACAGTAGACCAGCTGTTGATATGCATCCAGTCGCAAGATCCAGACGCAACGATAATTTCAGCAGCAGCGCAAAGAAGAGTGAAGTCTGGACAGTTGCGAATAAGAAATGACACTCAGCTGTTGGGATGCAATCAACGCTCAAAATGGAAAAAATCAATGGCTGAGATTAAGTCGTGCAAATTGCCTCAATTCAAGGGAACAAGGTTTATACTATTCTGGGAAATAGTACAATTTACAGAGGAGCGTTGCACGGAAATGGAAAGAAGACGACGAATTAGCCATGACAAGCGCAGAAGAGATTTGGAATTTATCTAACGGCTATATTCGAGCAGAGGGTATTTATAGAAGAAGATTTGAATGAAGAAGGTTGACGAGTGTGAAAAGAAGACGATTGATGATTGTTGTTGCACAGAAAAGAGAAAATCAAAAGGAGACAACAACGAAAGGGAAGAACACTGGAAGATGAAGCAGTCGACAATCATTCTTGAGAGGAGCTTATTGTGTCGACTGCTTGAAATCAGTAACGCTGATGTTAGCATATATGTTGAAGAAGCTGGTGGCAGTACCCGTGACGTCATCATAACTATTACAAGAGCTGTTGGACGCTATCAACAATTTAAAAGGAAAGGAATCTGTGGCTGAGATTAAGTCCTACGAATGCCTTCAATCAAGGGGACAAGATTTGTACTATTCTGGGAAATAGTACAATTTACAGAGGAGCATTGCACGCATTTGGAAAGACGACGATTTAGCCGTAACAAGCGCAGAAGAGATTTGGAATTTATCTAACGGCTATATTCGAACAGAGGCTATATATTTGAGAAGAACGCCATTGAAGCGGGTTGGTGAGACTGTTAGTTGTTGCAGAATTATGCTAATTGCACAGTACACCAGCAGAGGGAAAATGAATAGAAAGACGAAGCAATCGACCGCCATTAGAGAGGAGCTTTCACGAGAGTCGATTGCTGAGTTTTAATTAGCTTGTGTAGAGCAATTTCCCTAGTGTGTGAGAAACAGAGAGTTGAGAGATTCATTGTAAAATCTCACACACAGAGATTCATTCACATTCATTGGTGAATGATTCTCAAAACCATTTCACAACAGGTCCCGTCCAAGCACGATGACGTTAAACTTGTGTATGTAGTTAGTCACACAGTTGCGGCTGGTGTGCATTTGTGGAGCCTAGGAGTCCATACAAGTGCTGCTTGTGTGGGTGGGTGTTTGCAGATGTGCTGTAACCATCAAAGTCTTCTAGTGGAGCCTTACGAGGTGGAAGAAGGGGAGATGTAGGACATTGAGGTCCGAACTTCCAGAAACAAATCGCTTGTGTATTGTACTCTGTTATTCATTCAGCACCTGCTTTACTTTAGCATCGCATAACTATTTGAAGGCATACACAGTTAGCACACTTGCACAGTCGAACAGATTTATGTTGCACATAAATCTGTTTGAATCGTTTTAAAATACTAAGGATTCAGTTCTGGTGTTTCCGCATGATTTTAATTTCATACCAGATCTATCTCCGGTGCTCTTTGTATTTTATATGTTCAAGAACCTTGAGCTATTGCAGCTCGTTTATAGCAGCGCAAAATTTTTACTGTTTGTCAAATCAGCGTTGGCTATCTTTTTGATCCTATTTTTTTGGGACCAACAATTGGTATCAGAGCAGGTTGTTCTTGAACGAGCACTAATTTTAAAACTCATGTGCTATGTTTTTAATGTTTTAACTGTTTTGAGAAACTTATCGTATGAAGGCCAGTTAATTTGTTTTAATATAGAACCGATTTTCTTTTGATGAACTGTTGCGGGATGCGCGAGTCCCGTGCGGATGCCAAGCTTCTATTTTTGTTGTGCTGTAAGATCACTTTGGAGCGAGGCTCGGTGACAAGCACATGGGACAAATAGAAGTATGAAAATCTGAGCTGTTCTCTGTTTACTGGTTCTGCATACATAAGTAACTCAGTAGCACATTGTTATTTGAAACAATAGATGCTCTGATTAGTTTTCAAATGTTCTGTTTTGCGGATTTCAGCTGGTGCCAAAATTTTGTTTTAAAATGTTTTGAGCTCATGTTATAAAAGACAGGGAGAGTGGCGTCACTGTCTTTGATAAATTTGAGTTATGCAACAGCTCCAGTTTTCAAAATCATATAGCTTTTGCATACGATGCTTCCAAAAAGCTGGTTTTGTTTTTCAAATTTTAAAACTCCTACTGTTACGTTGTTTTTGTTGTAACAGTGTAGGGAGAGTTTTGTTTTAAATATCGAGAAGACCAGCAGTTCGATCTCTTTTTGATTCTCACAAAAAGGGAGAGAATTGTTAGAACATGCATCGTTGATTTAAGGTTTTGTGTAAATCAAAAAGGGAGAGATTAATGGATCTGTTTTGACAGATCCTGATTAAGTTTTGAATTACACAAAACATGTTATTGTGTTTCTAACAATTCCACTTAAGTGTGCAGATTTTAGGAACGAAGAAGAAGATGAACAGTAGCAGAAGTTTGTCCAGCCGATGGTTCACAATATAAGTTCAGCAGTTGGTTTGGTGCATTCATTTAGTCGGAAGTTGGATTTGCAATGGAGACGTCCAAAGTTAAGTCAGGTGTTCGAAATCAGGCAGAGGCCAAGTTGAACCAGCTGGAGCATAGTGAATCAGCTGGAACGATATGAACCAGCTGCAAGCGCTAGAAGAGGAAGATGAACCAGCTGGAACATCAAAAGGGAACCAGCTGGAACATCTAAGTGGACCATCGATGATGATGTAATCGGTGACGACATCATGTTCAGCAGATGAAGAAAGTTCAGCTGGAGCGCTAAGCGATGATGTCATCAGCAGTGACATCACAATCAGCAGGAAGCTAATGTCCACCAGCAGATGATATTTGAAGTTGGCGATTGAAAAACTATGTCGCTTGAATAAGTTGGAACGATAGCGTTTTGCATTCGCGATAAGAATCAGCA
>KV014016.1:356723-414859 GCA_001598015.1 Dorcoceras hygrometricum
GTGTGAAAAGAAGACGATTGATGATTGTTGTTGCACAGAAAAGAGAAAATCAAAAGGAGACAACAACGAAAGGGAAGAACACTGGAAGATGAAGCAGTCGACAATCATTCTTGAGAGGAGCTTATTGTGTCGACTGCTGAATCTGTATTAGCTCATTTAGGAGCACTTCCCTAGTGTGTGAGATGTATCTTTTGAGAGTTGTGCGTACACTGTAATTCTCACACACAGAGATTCATTCACATTCATTGTATAGTGAATGAATCTCAAAATATTTCCAACACAGGTCCCGTCCAAGCACGATGACGTTAAACTTGTGTATGTAGTTAGTCACACAGTTGCGGCTGGTGTGCATTGTTGAGTCTAGGAGTCCATACAGGTGCTGCTTGTGTGGGTGGGTGTTTGCAGATTGCCTGTAACCATCAAAGTCTTTTAGTGGAGCCTTCCGAGGTGGAAGAAGGGGAGATGTAGGACATTGAGGTCCGAACTTCCAGAAACAAATCATTGCGTATCGTACTCTGTTATTGATTCAGCACCTGCATATTTACTTTAGCATTCTCGCATACGCATAAACAGAATTCAGCACGCACCTTTATTTCAGCTTTCACGCATACATAGCACACAAGCACTTGCACAGTTTCGAGCTGATTTATGTTGCACATAAATCTGTTTGAATCGTTTTAAAATATTAGGATTCAGTTCTTGTATTTTTCGCATGATTTTTAAATCATACGAGATCTGTCTCCGGTGCTCTGTTTATTTTAGATGTTCAAGAACCTTGAGCTATTGCAGCTCCAAGCAGCGCGAAAATTTTTAATCTCTCATTTTAAATCAGCGGCTGCTAGTTTTCTTTGAAAAACAGGGACCAACAATACATAAATGGCATCCTCACTTATCAGCAACACCATCCAAGTTGACTTCGCCTCTGTCCTCGAAATAGACAACGAGGGCATGGTGGCCATGTTTGAAGCTTTGATTTCCTCTGGTTTAAGCGGTTTTTTGGGTTGCTCGTCGGCCTTATATGAAGCTGTGCTGATAGAGTTCTTTCAAAATGCTTCAGTCCGCGATGGTCAGGTTATCAGTACCGTTCAAGGGCAATCAGTGGAAATCTCCGAGGAAGTTTTTGCAAGGACTTTTGAGTTACCGGTGGATGACTTGACATATATAAATGACTTAGTCACATCTAAATTTTCTCTCTCTAGTACCTTTTCACATTCTTGTTTATATTTACGGCATTTATTTTACTCTAACACTTACCTTGCGCATATTTACTCTCTAGCATTTCTTGTGTATTGCTCTCTGTGTGCTCTTGTCGTAGATTCTTTCTCAGGAATACTCTCACTCAATCAACATACAGAAATGCCATCCTCACTTATCAGCAACACCATCGAAGTTGACTTTGCCTTTTTCCTCGAAATAGACAACGAGGGCATGGTGGCCATGTTTGAAGCTTTGATTTCCTCTGGTTTAAGCGGTTTTCTGGGTTGCTCGTCGGCCTTATACGAAGCTGTGCTGATAGATTTCTTTCAAAATGCTTCAGTCCGTGATGGTCAGGTTATCAGTACCGTTCAAGGGCAATCAGTGGAAATCTCCGAGGAAGTTTTTGCCAGGAATTTTGAGTTACCGGTGGACGGCTTGACAGATATAAATGAGGTACCGAAGGATTTGGTCTTTGATGCTAGAACTGAGTTCTCTTATACTGGTGAGCAGTTGACAACTTCCTGCAAGAAGCGAGAAATGAAGATTGAGTTCAGGCTACTAAGTGATATTCTGGAAAAATCAGTAACTATGATGGCCGGGTCGTTCGACGATGTTACTCATGAGCGATTCCTAATGATGACCGCTATCAATGGAGCTATCAAAATCAACTGGGGCAGGCTGTTGTTTAACATTTTCCAAGACATGGTGACGCCTGTGTCTAGGCAAGCCAAGGTGACGCCTGGGTGTAGGCAAGCCAAGGGCTATGCTGTACAAATCTGTATTCTGTTGCAGAACGTACCAAACATGGAGTTGGGAGATTCCAAGGAGTTCCCTCCTCTTAAAATTTTAATAGAGAAAACTATTCACAGATACATCACTATTAATGATAAGATTGCTGTTGAGGATTTGGAGGATGTGAGAGATGTATCCTGGGTGAAGAAGACACCCGTAAAAAGGGCTGTGTCCAAGAATAGGCCTGCTACTGCTGTGGCTGAACTGGTTGTGAAGAAAAAGAGGACGTTGAAGGGGAAAGCATCTCCTTCAAACGAAAACCTGGAGCTAGTTTCAGTGTCACAGGAGGCTGTACCACTTCAAGTTATTAAACCTATCACCGCTGCACCTCCTAAGCCCAAACGAAAAGCGCCGGAGAGGAAGCTGAAATTGCCAGCAGGGTCTGCTGATGGGATTGCTGAGGAAGAGACAGATGTTGGAAAACCTGTTGAGAAGCGGGAAACCGTGGAGGGTGTTGAAAAACAAAGGGAAGAACCAACTGCTGATGTTGTGGTGAATGAACCAGCTGTGGCGACCTTTGAGGAGAAATAGAAAGAGACGTCTGGGGATGATGTGGATTCCATTATCCAGCAGATTCTTGAAGATACCGCACAGTTGGAGACCGATATGGGAGATACAGATGCAACAGATGTTGGGGGACCAACGATACAGACTTCTGATGATTTTATTTCTGGTGATTTTCAGTTGGTTAACAGTGAAGCTAACCGCATGGTTGGTGTGGAAAATGATCCCGATGTAGAGAAGAACAGATGATGAGTCTATGACTCTCGAGGAAATTTTGTCAACAATAACAGATGGTTGCTCTCTGCCTTCTACTACTGGGGAAGTAACGAAAATTCAGTTTGGAAAGAGTATTCAATTCAGGGATGTCAATGAAGGGGACTGGTACAAGGCCAGTCTTCCTAAGATTTATACTGCTGAGAAGGGGAAGCCGCCCCTTCATGAAAAGGATCCAATAAAAAGGAAACCTGACCAAATAAATTTTTTCCTTAATTTGTGCAGATATCGATTTACTTGTACAATTGCGAGAACAGGTCATCGATGAAGTAGATAGATTTTTCAATTATTTCAGTTTTAAGAAGTTGGCTGCCTTGAAGTTGGAAGAGATCTATGCCAAAGAGGAAAAAGTTTTGACTTGGGCTGAAACTGACTCAACCAAGGTCGCACTTCAAAGGCGCATGATTATTCTTACCAAGTATAGAGAGTTGCTTCTTAGGAAGTTTTTGGAGACTCGTCAATCAAATTTTGTCTCTGGTACACCTTCTTCGGATATAGATCTCCAAGTTTTGGACAAACTGTCGGATCTTCATTTGTTTGTGTTAGAAGAGCTGAAGGCGCAGATACACGCACACGATCTTAGGTGGGAGAAGACGTGTTGCTCTAAAATTTTTGAAGGAAAGAGTCGTGATCGTGGCGCTGTCATCGCCCGATCAAACACAAACACAAAATCCTCTTGCTGGATAAGGACAATGGTCCGTGTCAATGAATCTTGGGTGATTGAGCCATATGCTGACTACTGGAAGCGGTTACCCAGGCAAGTTGTTTGTAATTAAGTTTTGCCGCAATTTTCTTATGTAGAAACTCTTCCCACTGTTAGTGAATTCTTTAAGCTGCTCAAAAAGAGATGGGCAGATGTCTGTCTAGAAGCTGCAGAATTCTTTGTTTCTGGAACACTTCTGCCAGTAGGTTCTCTCAATTTTTGCAGAGCTCTAACTGTTGTTGCTAAGCCTGTTCAAGATTCTGGTTTTCGACAGCCGACAGTTACTACTTGGGGTTGGTCTCAACTATGTACATCTTTTATCAGGTACATTTTGTTTAATGGATTGCGATCAATTGCGTTCAGTGTTTCTGGTTCAGCTACCGTTCTGGTCAGACCAACTTTGGGGGTTGCTAATATTTTTGATACAAGTGTACAGATAGCTTTAGTTCCTTTTCTTTCAGATACAGCTTTTGACTCTGATGTACAGATGACTGATATTCAGCATTCTACTGTTGCTAAGCCTGTTCAAGATTCTGGTTTTCGACAGCCGACAGTTACTACTTGGGGTTGGTCTCAACTATGTACATCTTTTATCAGGTACATTTTGTTTAATGGATTGCGATCAATTGCGTTCAGTGTTTCTGGTTCAGCTACCGTTCTGGTCAGACCAACTTTGGGGGTTGCTAATATTTTTGATACAAGTGTACAGATAGCTTTAGTTCCTTTTCTTTCAGATACAGCTTTTGACTCTGATGTACAGATGACTGATATTCAGCATTCTACTTCCGACTCCGATTCCTCTTCCCATAGTGAAAAGTTAGATTTTCTTGTAAACAGTCCCGATGATGAAGAGACTTCTACAGATAAGTTTGATTTTCTCTTTACCACACCAGATGTTGGTCCTGCTGCTGCTCCTACTCAGATGTCACTACCATCTCCTGTTGATCAGATATCTCTGCCAGTTGCCACAGATGTCTCTGCTTCTTTTGCCGCACTTCGGGAATCTATCTCTAGACTTACTGCAAATCAAACAAAGGATTCTAGGAGGTTGGGTGATTCTCATGACGAAGTTCTATCCAAGATCAAACATCTAGAGAATGACCTTCTTAACACTCTCTCTGAGCAAGATCAAGCCTTTCGAGGTATGATCAAAAATATTCGACAAGAAGCTCATAATGACGCAGATGTTTTCTCGATGAAACTAGAAGCTGCTCGAACTCAGAATGCTTTTTTGATGATAGAATTAGCGGATGTTCGGAAGGAGGTCAAAGCACAAAAAGATGAATTATTCAAAGAAATTGATGACAGGCTTGCTACCATTCGCAGTGAACATCTAGATTTCCATGCGCAAGCACAGGAAAAATACAATAACCTTTCAACCCAACTTGGCTTCCTTGTTGAATATATCAATCGGGGTGGTGATTCCAAAAAGGGGGAAGGTGGTAGCAGCCGACCTCAACTGCCTCCAGATGATCAGAATAGACCCAGTGGTGGAAGTGCGAGCAGAGGTAGTGGTTCTAGTGGAAGTAGTAGAAGAGATTATAGAAGGGATTCTTCAAATAAAAGGCGATCCAGCAGTGGTGGAGGTAGTCATAGTACTGGTGGTGGACCTTATGGACCTTACAAGAAAGATGCTGAGTACTGGCTGTTTGGAAAGAATCAGTTTTAAGGTTTTTCAGTTTTTGTTGTACAAATATTTTGTACATTGTTCAGTTAATGAGTTATAAAATTTCAGCACGACTTTGGGTTTTCTTGCTTATATCTTATTAAGTCGTAAGGCTGCTAAGTTTTTTCATCACCAAAAAGGGGGAAATAGTTAAGTAAAATTTATAAGTTTTGGTGATCACAAAAGCTGAACTCAGGTTAACATCTGGACAATCAGTTGTTGTAATTAACATACAAGTATATTCACTTTGAAGTATTCAGTTATCCGGTTGAAGATTTTCTATTCTGGGTACAGTTTATTTTCTATCAGATTCTGTTATTCGGGAATGATTAAGATGTTGGAACGACTACTCAGATATTGGGTTAAATATCTCAAATGTAAAGCTTTCAAAAATTAGTATATATGAGTAATCAGATTCGGGCATCGGGTAATTATTTTAGATGTGACAGTATTTCAGATGTTGAGGCTACGAAATCAGATTCTGGTATTTGTTCAGTTATTAAGCCATTATTTCAGAAGTGAACGCATTCAGATGTTGAGTAAAGCTACTTTGAATCAGATGTGACTTATAGGGAACGATTCAGATTTTTGGGATATGTGTATAACAGAGCCTTCACATGTCAAGACAGTTCATTCAGTTGTTGCATTCAGTGGTTGCATTCAGATGTTGCAACTACACAGTTATCTCTATATATTCAGTTGTGACAGCTATGAATACACAAGAAGCGGCGAGATAGCGACTTATTGCAAGGAAGAAAGAAATGTTTTAACAGAAAGAGCTTTCAGGTGTAAGGAATGAACAGCTTCAAACGAGATCATATGTTCTAAATTTGAAAGAATCAATGATCACGATTGAATCGTACAAATGCCTGGAATTAAGGAGACAATGTTAGAGCTATTTTGGGTAATAGTACACAGTACACAGAGGACGTTATACGATGTTTACCCAAATATGGATATACGACAATTTGGCCCTGACGAAGCGCAGACTACCATTTTTGTGGAGCAGGACATGCGATGGACATATATTCGAAAAGGATTTTTTTTCTTAGGCAAATTTTATTGACCGTTGGAGACAAATGGTATAAAAGGCTGAAGATTTCAAATTGAGAATTCTTCTGCCAATTCTCTGTCTCTCGTCTATTCTACGTCTTCATCTCTCTCGAGCTTATTGCCTAGACGCTATCTTTCAAAAGCTCACACAGTCACTGGAAAGATACATTGCTAGATCTTTTGAAGTCCAGTTTTTCAATCTCGAAGAAGAGTTTCATCATCGTTCTTAATCGTTTAAATCTTCGAGATACTTCTTCTGGTTCACCGTGTGGATTTAGTTTCATAGTATAGAAAACAGAATATTTACAGCACTCATCATATTGAATTTCACTGTTTCATTCTATATTTAGTCTGTAACAAACGTGCTATATAAAGCCGTTTGAGAAAATCAAAGTGTTTGTAAACAGCAGCTGCGTCTGCGTGTTGTCATTTGGAGTTGCTAGGAGTTCACCTGGAGCAAGGCTCGGTGATTGGGTGTTTACAGTGTCTGTACTCATCAAAGCCTTCTAGTGGAACCTTCCTGATTAAGGAAGAAGGGGAGACGTAGGATTTGATATCGAACTTCCATAAACAAATCTCTTGACCCTACACTTTTACTTTACTGCATTGTATTTACTTTTTCACTATTCACAGATTGATCGACTTCATTCCGCACATTATTTGTTAGTCGAGAAATCTGAATTGTGACTGAGATACCTTAAATCTGGTAACACAGATTTAAGTTAAGCGAGGCGCTTGTAAAAATTGTTTTAAGGTTTCGAAAATTTTAAAATACTAAGGAGTTCATTCAACCCCCCTTCTGAACTCCTAAGACTGTTTTTCGATCCCTATTGATCCTATCAATCCGCTTAACTGCAATATAATGAGATTGTTTAGGCTCAGCTTGGAATCTAGCACACATACAGACAGCAAACATGATTTCTGGTCTGCTAGCAGTCATGTAAAGCAGTGAGCCAATAATACCATGATATAAAGATACCTCAATTGAAGTTACAACTTCATCTTTGTCAAGTTTGATTGAAACACTCATAGGGGTAGCTGCTGCTGAACTATTTTCCATTCCGAACTTTTTCAGAAGTTCCTTCATATACTTATCTTGATTTATGAATATTTCATTCTCAAGCTGTCTTACTTGTAAGCCTAGAAAGAATGTCAGCTCCCATCATGCTCATCTTGAATTTCTCCTACATCAATTTATAAAACTTCTGACACAATTTGGGGTTAGTTGACCCAAAAATAATATCATCAACATATATTTGCACCAAAAGAACGTGATCATTTTTCACAAATTTAAATAAGGTCTTATCAACTGTGCCTATTATAAAATCATGATCAATAAGAAATTTTTAAAGTGTTCATACCAAGCTCTGGGTGCTTGTTTCAACCCATATAGAGCATTATCCAGTTTATAAACGTGATTTAGATATGTATGATTTATGAAGCCAGGAGGTTGTCCAACATACACTTTCTCAGTCAAGATGCCATTTAGAAAGGCACTCTTTACATCCATCTGAAAGACTTTGAAGTCTTTGAATGCAGCGTATGCAAGAAACATGTGGATGGCCTCTAATCTGGCTACAGGAGCAAATGTTTCATCAAATTATATTCCTACAAGTTGTCTAAAACCCTGAGCTACTAGTCTAGCCTTGTTTCTGTAACAACACCATCCTCATTCAGTTTGTTCCTAACTGTCATACATTGTTTCTCTTAAATTGTCTAAGTTCATCTTGCATAGCATCTATCCAGCTTCAGTCTTCTAAGGATTCTTTTATCAGCTTAGGTTCTATATGAGAAATGAATGTTGAATTGAAGTACTCATGCATAAGCAGGCCTCGTGTGTGAACAGGAGAAGTTACATTACCTATGATCTGCTCAGGTGGATGATTTCTATTCCACCGAAGATCAGATCAGATTGGATTTGCTCCCTGTTCAGCTTGGATGTCTGGCTGTATGTCTTCATCTTGATCACCTGGTACTGATTCTAATTGATGGGAATGTTGTTCGGCATTTGAATCAGATACCAACTGATGATTTCGGTTGATGGCTTGTGTATCAGAGGCTGGTCTGGATACTTCTTGATGGATTGTATAATCGGCTCGTGCATCATCTTGTGCATTAATCGTTTCATCTCCTGCAGCTGGCACACTGGTTGCGAGTTTTTCCTGCACTTGGTCAACATTAGTCAAATCAATGACTTCTATGTTACCTATAAGATCAATTTGCGCATTTGAGATGTCATCGTTTGGTGTATCCAGTGCTTGCTGTTTATCAGCTGAATATTCAATTTTTGGCACGTCATCTGTGAGACCTGAATTTGTATAAGAGATCATTTGTTGGAATGTATCGGGGTTTAGAGATTCTTGGTGGCTTAAGATTTCTGTTTGAATGTTTAAGTTGTGTTTTTGGGTCAAATTCCTCACCTAGAACAATTCTGGGAGTTTCGTATTTTGAGATTTTTTGGTGAAATCTGGTTTTTGGTGAAAGCTGGTTGAATAGTGAAAGCCAGTCGCAACGTGTTTTGGTAACGCAGGATTATGAAACGCCGTCGTTTGGAGAGATCTGGTAGCACTTGTAATATCAGCCGTTGCCTTAGCGTGGATTTGTATCGGGTTGGATACGGTGTCGTTTGAATAAGTTGGAGCGACATCGTTTTGGTGTAGCGCTAGCGTGAGATTTGATCGCGTGTGTGTGTGTGCCTGCTGGTTGTTCAGCCGAAGCAGTGGTCAACACGGGTCAACATCCCTGTAGCACGAGGAGGAAACGTCGTAGTTTGGCTAGCGCTAAGGAACCAGTCGATGCGCATATTATATTTCTAGACGTCAACGCTGGTCAACTCTTCTGTAGCTTGCAGCTGGTTTTGAGAGAGAGTTAGTGACCGGATTTGATGACGTCAGCTGTGCGACGCCGTTTTGACTAATTGCAACGCTGCGTTTTATATGTTGCAGCTGGTACCAGCTTTTGGAGGAATTCCCACGATGCTTAAACCAGTCATCCGGTTGTCCATCTTTTGGTTGAGAACCAGTCGTAGGTAGTGTCCTACGACGTCGTTTTGTGTGTTTGGGATTATGCTTTGAGGGGTTCGACCAGCCGATGGTTGTTGGTACTTGCTGGTTATGTCGGTGGATTTTTAATCAGATTTCAGCAGCTGTGGGATTTATATATATAGGAAGACTTGGTCTTCGTTTGAGATATCAGATCCCATACTTGGAATATTTTCCCCGACATTCGTTCTCTGTTTCTCGAACCCTAGAGCACTGTTCGCCGTAGCTTTTCTCCGGCAATTCCCGTCATTCTCGGTGGTTGTTTTTCTTGTTCGAAGATTTCAGCAGCTGTGGGATTTATATATATAGGAAGACTTGGTCTCGTTTGACGATATCAGATCCCGATACTTGGAATAGTTTTCCCCGACATTCGTCTCTGTTTCTCGAACCCTAGAGCACTGTTCGCCGTAGCTTTCTCCGGCAATTCCCGTCATTCTCGGTGTGTTTTCTGTTCGAGGTAGCGTTGGACTCCTCTCGAGAAGCTCTTCCATCTTATACCATTCTTGGAGGCTGTTGTTAGCTAGAGCGAGGTCGCGAAGTTATTGTCTTGGCCGTGTGTTCGTTGTGAGCAGGTAGCTTCGAATTGTTGTAAGATCTTAGCTTTAGTAAGTTGATTTAAGCTCCCTGTTAAGTGGTATTGATGGGATTGATCGCTGGTTGAGTTGTAACTCCCGGCAGTACCTTTTGTGTATTTGAGTCCCGATGATTTATCCCCTGTGTGCCTTGACAGGTTGTTGTTCAGCTTTCTCGGGACCTTTGTTGTGGTAATTATTACACAGAAGGATAAGGTATGGATCTTGAGCTTGTAATTCAGCGTGGAAACCTGGATTGGATAATTTGCGAGATGGCTGTGTTTGGATTGCTGGGTGATGTTGTTGCTCTGTGTGAGAGCTGTGTATGCTTACTGTGTGTAATTGTTGTGTTACATATGGTTATATGTTTGTTGTTCCAGCATGTTGCATAAACGCATTTCATTCAACTATGGTAGACTTTGTTCGTAGTTGTTTCTTTGTTTTCTTACCAGGATTCGAGGGCGAGCGGTGATTCCGCACTCTCATTTCCCCTATGCGCCGAGTGGTTAGCTACCACAGTTCATAGGTTGGGTTGTTGATGCATCTGGTAAGGGTGGGCGAGTATGGGTGAGTGGGTAGCACCCACATGTCCTACACTCACCGTGGCCACATATTCTGTTGCAGATTCCGTTGAGCTGTTTTCTCCTTCCTCATGCATAGCATTTGAATTTTATTCTTGCTGTTTACTGCTGTTTTATAGTTGCTCTCCGTACTGGGGTTTGACCCCATGTCCCTCTGGGGCTTGGTTGTTTTCCTTGTTGTTTTGTTTTCAGGAAACCCAGGTTTTACAGCTGGTCGTGGTTTTAACCCAGCTGGTGGCACCCCAGGAGGTGGTTAGAGTATCCCAGTGGCATATAGCATATTTATATGTATCAGTATTCTTAGCCAGGGGATGCCCTGTGCTTCGTTGTTGTATCCAGTGGTTGGAGTCTGATACTTGTTTTCTATGCTATATTGATTGTGTTGTTTAGTGGTTTTTATAAACTGGGATCTATTTTAAGTATTGCATTATTTCAAATTATATTGTTTTAACTCGTCAGGCCAAAAGCGAAAATTTTACCCGCTTTTTAGTAGCTTCCGCATGTGTTGGTATGTTTTTACTCTGTTTAGAGCATGAGGCCTGACATTTTTGGTATCAGAGCTTAAGCTAGGATAAGCTTGATTTTTTTTATCACACTTGAGTCTAGGCACAGTGTTGTGTGTTGCATGTGCTTGACTATGTGACTACATGCTGCATATTTCTGTGTTATGTGCTATCTATGTTGTATCTGTTCTGTTTTGCTTGATCCTGTTGAGTGTTTTCGTATATGCCTCCTAGACGTCGTGGTAGAGGTAGGGGGCAGTTTGAGGAATCGGCAGGACAGAATGAGGATCGGCGTAGTGCTCCTAGCCGTTCTCGTAGTAGGCATGAGGAGGAGGAGGAAGTTGGTGACTTGCCTCCCCCGGTGGAGCGGATGGATGTTGTTATAGCACGGTTTCAGCGGATGAACCCTCTAGTCTTTAATGATGATGAGTCCAGTGATGATGCGGACTCCTGGCTCCGGAATATCATTGGTCTTTTCGATCGGGTGCAGTATGATGATGATCTTCGGCTGAGTTTAGCGACCCTCTTGCTTAGGAAAGCTGCAGAGCGCTGGTGGCGAGGCGCTTCGAGTACCTTGTTAGAGACCGGTGTTGGGATCTCTTGGGATAGTTTTTGCGAGACCTTCCAGCAGGAGTATGTACCCGAGTCTTATGTGAACGCCCGTGAGTGGGAGTTCGACCATCTGGAGTAGGGTTCCATGACTGTTCAGGAGTATGCTAGGAAGTTTTCTTCTCTGTTGGCGTACGTTCCCCATTTTTCTGGCCGGGAGAGGGCCAAGTGGACTAGATTTCTTGAGGGCTTGAACAAAGAGTTGTATCAGATGGTGTTGACCAGCAAACCCAAGATCTATGCTGAAGCAGTTGACACTGCTATTGATATCGAGGAGGGTTTGCAGAGTCGTCGTGCTCGCAGGCAACAGGCGCCGCAGGTTAGTCGTCCTGCTATTCAGGGAGCGCAGTCTTCACAGTCCTCCCAGTCAGCCCATCAGCCCCAACAGCAGCAGCATCAGCAGCAGGTGGCTCAGAAATCTGGCCATCAGAGGTTTCGACCCCGAGGTCAGCAGTTTAAGAAGAAGTTGGGTTCTGGCTCTTCTGGTTCAGGCAGTTCGAGTAGCAGTGGATCTCGGACTGAGTTTTGAGGTTTTTGCGGTGGAAAGCATCCATCTACGCAGTGTGTTGGTGTGCAGGGCTCCTGCAACCTTTGTGGTCAGTACGGGCATTTTGCTAGAATTTGTCTGTCAGCTGGATCACAGCAGACCGCGGCCCAGCCTCAAGGTCATGGAGGTTAGTATAGGGGCCGTTCTCAGAAGTTTCAGCAGCCCCGATTGGGTGAGACTCAGTTTAGGCCTTTTCAGTATCCTGGTCCATCACGGTTCGGACAGTCGTCTCAGCCTTTCTTCTCAGGACCCCAGCATGCTCAGGTTAACTCCATCACTAGGGAACAGACTGAGGAGACACCGAGTCGGGTGATCGCAGGAACTTGCCTTGTTTTTGATTTTCCTGCGCATGTGTTGTTTGACACCGGTGCATCGCATTCGTTTATTTCTGATTCGTTTGTTGTTGAGCATGGTCTGTGTACCATTTCATTGCACGATGCTGTTTCTGTGTCTACCCCTGGCGGTGTGAGCTTGTTCTCCCAGGAGGTTTTGTTGGGTGGTGTGTTGCGGTTTGGTGAGCATGTCCTATTAGCGAACTTGATCCGTTTGATGCTTTGGGATTTCGATTGCATAGTTGGGATGGATGTGCTGTCCAACTATAGGGCCTCCGTGGACTGCTTCCATGGGATTGTGCACTTTAGGCCTTTGTCTGGCGAGAAGTGGGACTTCTACGGCCAGGATTCTAGATCAAAGATCCCGTTGGTCTCAGCGATGGAGATGTTTAGATTGTTGTCCTTGGGGAATGTTGGCTTTATGATCTACGCTTTGGATGTGTCTTCTTCTTCCCGCGTTCAGCTCAGTGACGTTCCCGTGGTTCGACTTTTTTTCCCGGATGTTTTCCCGGAGGAGATTCCTGGTTTTCCTCCGAGGCGGGAGATTGACTTCAGCATAGAGATGGTGCTTGGCACAGCTCCGATTCACGTGCTCCGTATCGTCTGGCGCCTTCAGAGTTGAGAGAACTCAAGTTGCAGTTAGATGATTTGCTGGAGAAAGGTTTTATCCGACCTAGTATGTCGCCGTGTGGAGCGCCCATCTTGTTTGTGAAGAAGAAGGATGGCTCAATGCGGATGTGCATTGATTTTCGCCAGTTGAATAAAGCCACTGTCAAGAAAAAGTACCCGTTGCCGAGAATCGATGATCTGTTTGATCAGTTGCAAGGTTTTGCAGTGTATTCAAAGATTGATCTTCGTTCGGGGTACCATCAGATGAGAGTGAGAGATCAGGATGTCGCGAAGACTGCGTTTCGTACGAGGTACGGACACTTTGAGTATTTGGTGATGCCGTTTGGTTTGACCAACGCGCCTGTAGTCTTTATGGATCTGATGAACCGGGTTTTTAGAGAGTTCATAGACCAGTTTGTGATTGTTTTTATTGACGACATCTTGGTTTATTCGAGGACTCCGAGGGAGCATAAAGAGCACTTGGGAATGGTTCTTCAGAGATTGAGAGAGCAGCAGTTGTATGCGAAATTTTCCAAGTGCGAGTTTTGGTTAGATCGCGTTGTATTTCTGGGTCATGTCATTTCAACCGAGGGGATTTTTGTGGATCCCAGTAAGGTTGATGCTGTTCTGAACTGGGAGCGTCCCAGGAATGTTTCCGAGATTTGTAGTTTCTTGGGTCTGGCTGGCTATTATCGTCGCTTCATTGAGGGATTATCAAGTATAGAAAAGCCGATGACTCAATTGACTCAGAAGGACAAGCGTTTTGTTTGGACTGAGCAGTGCGAGAATGCTTTTCAACTGCTTAAAGAGAAACTGACTACTGCGCCTGTGTTGGCTCTGCCGTCCGGAACAGGTGGATTTGTTGTTTGTTCTAAAGCTTCGCTTAATGGATTGGGTTGTGTTTTGATGCAGAATGGTCGAGTCATTACGTATGCCTCGCGGCAGTTGAAACCGCACGAGACTCGTTACCCAGTCCATGATTTGGAGTTAGCAGCGGTGGTCTTTGCGTTGAAGATCTGGCGTCACTACCTGTATGGCGAGCAGTTTGTGGTGTACTCCGACCACAAAACTTTGAAGTATCTGTTTTCGCAGCCTGACTTGAACATGAGACAACGTCGGTGGATGAAGTTGCTAAAGGACTTTGATTGTGAGATCAAGTACCAGTCGGGGAAGTCGAACGTAGTGGCCGATGCTTTGAGCAGGAAGGCTAGTGAGATGCTTGCGTCGTTGTACATCTCTAAGGATCAAGAGCATCTTGACACTACGGGTTGGAGATTCTACCCGGCTGAGGATTGCGTTGTGGTTTCATCGTTCCAAGTGGAGCCACAGATTGTTTCTACCATTCGATCAGCTCAGAGGACTGATCCGTCTATCCACAAGTTGAAGTTTAAGGTCAGGGCTGGCGAACTTGAGGACTATTCTGTCTCTTTTGATGGTTGTTTGCGTTTTCGGGGCAGGTTGGTTGTGCCCAATTTGATTGATTTGAAGGAGGAGATCCTTCGGGAAGCGCACTGTAGCAGACATAGTGTTCATCCTGGTGCACGAAAGATGTACAATGCTTTGAAGCCGCACATCTGGTGGGCTGGCCTGAAGAGCGACGTTGCTGGTTTCATTGCTCGTTGTTTGAATTGCCAGATGGTTAAGGCCGAAAGGATGAGACCTGGTGGTCTGTTACAGAGTTTGGAAGTGCCCCAATGGAATTGGGAGCACATTGCTATGGATTTCGTGACGCATCTACCTCGTTCCAGCAGAGGATGCGATGCTATTTGGGTGGTTATAGACCGCTTGTCGAAGTCTGCACATTTTATTCCCTATGGGATGACCTTCTCGTTGAAGAAGATGGCGAAGATGTACGTTGATTTTGTGGTTAAGCTTCACGGTGTGCCTGTTTCGATTGTTTTCGACCGAGATCCGAGGTTTACTTCCAGGTTTTGGAAGAGTTTGCAAAAAGCATTGGGTACCAGATTGGCGATGAGCACCGCGTATCACCCCCAGACAGATGGCCAATCTGAGAGAACTATCTAGACGTTGGAGGATATGTTACGAGCTGTTGTGTTGGATTTCGGAGGTAGCTGGCAAGACGCGTTGTCTTTAGTATAGTTTTCCTACAATAACAGCTATCAGGTGACGATTGGCATGGCGCCATTTGAGGCTTTATATGGTAGGAAGTGCAGATCGCCGGTATGTTGGGAAGAAGTGGGGGAGAAGCAGCTATCTGCCCCTGATTTTGTGCAGCAAATTAAAGATCATGTGGATCTTATTAGACAGCGGATGAAAGCTACCTAGGATCGCCAAGCCAGTTATGCGAATAAGAGGCGTCGACCTCTTGAGTTTCAGGTTGGTGATCGTGTATTTCTCAAAGTTTCTCCGTTTCGCAGTGTTATGCGCTTTGGACACAAGGGAAAGTTAGCCCCTCGTTATGTCGGACCGTATGAGATTGTTGAGAGGATTTGCCCTTTGGCGTATCGGCTGTTGTTGTCATCAGATTTTTCTTCTCTTCATGACGTCTTTCATGTTTCCATGTTGAGGAAGTATGAGCCAGATCCGTCTCATGTGCTTAGGACTGACGAGGTGGAGCTAGATCAGTCGTTGAGCTATCAGGAATATCCCTCGCAAATCCTTGGCAGAAAAGAGAAACAGCTGAGAAATAAGACCATTCCGTTGGTGATGGTGAAGTGGAGCAAACATGGAAGGGAAGAGGCTACTTGGGAGCTGGAAGAAAAGATGCAGCGAGAGTGTCCGCATCTGTTTGAGTAGCTGTTGAGCTAAATTTCCAGTAGTTTGTTGCTATTGGTTGTATTTCTTCCCTAGTTGTTGTTATGTGTTTGCTCAGTTATCTTGAACTCTTGGCCTTGTGTTGGGCGAGTTATGTTTGTATCTTGCTGTTGCTGTGTTGTTGTGCCAGGATTGTTGTTTGATTTCGGGGACGAAATCCTTTTTAGTGGGGGAGAAATGTGAGACCTGAATTTGTATAAGAGATCATTTGTTGGAATGTATCGGGGTTTAGAGATTCTTGGTGGCTTAAGATCTCTTTTTGAATGTTTAATTTGTGTTTTTGGGTCAAATTCCTCACCTATAACAATTCTGGGAGTTTTCGTATTTTGAGATTTTTGGGTGAAATCTGGTTTTTGGTGAAAGCTGGTTGAATAGTGAAACCAGTCGCAACGTGTTTTGGTAACGCAGGATTATGAAACGCCGTCGTTTGGAGAGATCTGGTAGCGCTTGTAATATCAGCCGTTGCCTTAGCGTGGATTTGTATCGGGTTGGATACGGTGTCGTTTGAATAAGTTGGAGCGACATCGTTTTGGTGTAGCGCTAGTGTGAGATTTGATCGCGTGTGTGTGTGCCTGCTGGTTGTTCAGCCGAAGCAGTGGTCAACACGGGTCAACATCCCTGTAGCGCGAGGAGGAAACGTCGTCGTTTGGCTAGCGCTAAGGAACCAGTCGATGCGCATATTCGATTTCCAGACGTCAATGCTGGTCAACTCTTCTGTAGCTTGCAGCTGGTTTTGAGAGAGAGTTAGCGATCGGATTTGATGACGTCAGCTGTGCGACGCCGTTTTGACTAATTGCAATGCTGTGTTTTATATGTTGCAGCTGGTACCAGCTTTTGGAGGAATTCCCACGATGCTTAAACCAGTCATCCGGTTGTCCAGCTTTTGGTTGAGAACCAGTCGTAGGTAGTGTCCTACGACGTCGTTTTGTGTGTTTGGGATTATGCTTTGAGGGGTTCGACCAGCCGATGGTTGTTGGTACCTGCTGGTTATGTCGGTGGATTTTTAATCAGATTTCAGCAGCTGTGGGATTTATATATATAGGAAGACTTGGTCTTCGTTTGAGATATCAGATCCCATACTTAGAATATTTTCCCCGACATTCGTTCTCTGTTTCTCGAACCCTAGAGCACTGTTCGCCGTAGCTTTTCTCCGGCAATTCCCGTCGTTCTCGGTGGTTGTTTTGCTTGTTCGAGGTAGCGTTGGACTCCTCTCGAGAAGCTCTTCCATCTTATACCATTCTTGGAGGCTGTTGTTAGCTAGAGCGAGGTCGCGATGTTACTGTCTTGGCCGTGTGTTCGCTGTGAGCAGGTAGCTTCGAATTGTTGTAAGATCTTAGCTTTAGTAAGTTGATTTAAGCTCCCTGTTAAGTGGTATTGATGGGATTGATCGCTGGTTGAGTTGTAACTCCCGGCAGTTGTCAGGACTCGTGCACAACACAGAGTCAAAACACACAAAACATAGCGGAAGCACTTAAAAAGTGGCTAAAAATTTTCGCTTTTGGCCTGACGAAGAAAACATAATTTAAAATACTATCATACTCAAAATAATCACAGTTAACACATAATTAAAATAACATAGTATCATTTTAATGAATACAAACACTGCCCAACGACCGGATGCAACAACTGAAAACCACAAATCATAGACAGACTTCTAACTATATAATCCTATGCACTACCCGGGACATCCCACCCACGGCGATACCGGTGCAATAGATACTATACATAACTGGGACACTCTAAACACCTCCTGGGCATCTCCAGCTGGATCATCTCCACGACCAGCGGAACAACCTGGACAACCTGAACAACAAGTAGGCAAACAAAACAAACCAGACTCAGAGGGACATCGGGGTCAGACCCCAGTACGAAGAGCAGCATAAAACAACAATTCAGATACAGCATGCAATGTATCATGTCGTGCAAATGCATGAGTGGTACAAAGAACATCGGTAACAATCGGAGGGCCAAACGGATAGGAAACAACAACTGTGACACATCATCGAGTCTCGGAAGCTACCCGATCGCACCCAGTGGAAAATAGAGTGGCTCATCGTCGCACCTGCGCGGAAGCCACCCGCCAGGTCACACGGAATTTCAAGTGGACACAACCATCCACCAACCTCTGTCCAGGTCACTGCAACTGAGGACTGAGAACAACTCAACCAACATCCACCAGCTGCTGCAACTGAGGACTGGGAACAACTCAACCAACATCCTCCAGCTGCACTCAATCGTGGTTATGCAACACCGCACCGCACCACGAGGGAAGAGCTCCAACAGAGCAACATATCATGGCTAACAAAGGAACCATTGGCTCAATATGCTATGCAGATGCAGTAACATGCTTAACATGATGCATGTGCGTGTAATGCCAGAAAAACACAACAAAGCATTCAAATAATCACATGCATAGCAACTCAACATATCACCAAACAGCAGGTAATACACCAGATAGTTCAGCCAATAGACATGCATAATATACACAGCTTGCCTCTACACAACCACTCGACACAGCTATAAAGCACATAACACATCCCCATGCCTATCTCAAAGCTGTAATAAAAGCTCGATGCGTACCTCAATTCTGTGCAACAAATACTACAATCAAAGGTCCCGAGAAATCTGGATATCAACCTGTCGAAGCACACAGGGCATAAATCACAGGGACACTAATACACAGAAAACACGCTGGGAGTTATACACACACTCAACCAGCTATCATCCAACACAACAACTCAACAGGAAGCTCAATTCCAGGCTAGGAACAAGATCTCATCAAATAAACAAAGTTCTACCCGAACTACAAAATGCACAAGCTAAACCAGCAACTTCGCGTTTCTGCTCCAGCCCACAACAACCTCCAAAAAGGGTATAGGATGAAAGAGCTTCTCAAGAGGGGTCCAACGCTACCTCAAACGTACCAAACGGTGGCCGGAAACGATGGGAAATGCCGGAGAAATGCTACGGTGAACAGTATCAAGGGTTCGAAGCGAAGACCACAATCGGGGAAAAATATCACTAAGTATGAAATCTAGTATCTCAAATCGAAAACCAAGTCTTCCTTAAATACACATGTAAAAGCTGGTTAAAATCACCCACCGACAAAACCAGCCGACGCACGCTAAATAAATACAACCAGCAGGTGCAAAGAAACCAACTGCTGAATTCTCAAACAACGCTAATCAAAACGGTGTCGCAGAGACTTAACAAAACAACGCCGTACCTCTTACGTCATCAAATCTGCCACCAGCGGGTCGCCTAAAACCATCGGCTGGTTCTCAAAACCAAAAGCTGGATTGTATAACACTCAAAAGCTGATACCAGACGTTGCATCAAAACGCTGCGTTCCATCAAAATAAAACGGCGTCGCATAAACCCAACAGCTGGTCACTAACCCATCGACTGGATTCCTTAGCGATAACTAAAACGACGACGCATAGCCTACGTCATCCAGTCGCTAGCTCTCACGCAAAACAACAAGACGCAAGCTACAGGAAACCAGACGCAAGCTACAGGAAAGTTGACCATCGTGACATCTACTCCAAGCTGGTCAACCAGTCGATACACACGCGAACAAAACCTCACAGCTGGTACCAGTCGCAACATTCAAAACGGCGTCGCATCAACTAATCAAAACGCTACCGTTTTGCCCTCAACAAACGAGATAAAGCAGCAGCTGGATAAAAACACGCTACCCGCTTTCACTTAACACTACGCATCCAGATTTCACCAAAACGACGGTGTTTAGGAATCTCGCGCTACCAAAACACGCTACGACTGGATTTCACCAAATCAACCAGCTCTCACCACAAAACTAGATTTAACCCAAAGTCTCAAAAATACGAAAACTTCCAAAAATGCTCTAAATGTGAAATCTGACCCGAAATGCAACAAAACATCCAAACAGAGATCTGAATACAAAACGCTAACTGCTGGAAACATATGCATGCTAATGCTAAATCGCTAGAGAAAACTGAAGACAAGCGCCAATCGCTATTCCACGCAAGTGATCACCCGCTACAGGAGAGTTGACTTGCGTTGACATCTGCTTCCGGCGAAAAACTTAACAAACAACTCTCTCGCGCGCACCAGATCTCTCAATCCAACGCTAAGCCAAACGACACCGTTCCAACTTATTGAACGACATCGTTTTAGAATACAACTCACAAAACGCGCGAGCAGACTTCGCAATGCCTCTAGCGCTACCAGATCTCTACCAAGACTCCTGGCGCTAACTAAATTCAGATCTCTCTAAGCGACGACGTATGAATTCGCGCCACAAAAACACGCTGCGAACCATCAAACACCAGTGACCCGATTTCACTAGAAATCCGAACAGATCTCTTCACAAAACAGGTTTCTAGCTCAAAAATACCAAACTTTCCATAATTTTTCCAAGTATGAAATCTGACCCAGAATTACTTTCGAAGTCTTCCAACTGAAACTCTAAACAACCGGATTTGTCCACGCACGAGTCTGAATTCTTAAAATCCGATTAATTCCACCAATTAATCATATTCGAATTTCTGGATCTCACATTTCTCTCCACCTTAAAAGATTTCGTCCTCGAAATCGAAGCGACAACTCTGGAATAAAACAAAGCCTACGCCGGAGAGTTCAGTTATACACAAAACAATCAAAAGCACTCCAACTCTCAACCAGGAGACTACTAAACTAAATTTCAAGATAACAATGGAGCACAAACACAAGCAACCAACTGCTGGAGAATCACAACGGACATATAACTACAGAAATCTTACTCAACGCTTAACACAACTTAGCGTAGTCATTCGCTCCATAACTTCACCTTAACATAAACACGCCGTGCAAGGAGAATAGATCATGTTGGCACTGCCAAACTAAAAACATAAACAGTTCTTACTGCGATCTCCAAAAGGTCACACACCACAAGAAGTTCGTCGCAAAACACCGCGATACTTAAAATAGCTGATGCTCAAAGGCCAAGTTACCACGTACAAGATAACAATGGAGCACAAACACAAGCAACCAACTGCTGGAGAATCACAACGGACATATAACTACAGAAATCTTACTCAACGCTTAACACAACTTAGCGTAGTCATTCGCTCCATAACTTCACCTTAACATAAACACGCCGTGCAAGGAGAATAGATCATGTTGGCACTGCCAAACTAAAAACATAAACAGTTCTTACTGCGATCTCCAAAAGGTCACACACCACAAGAAGTTCGTCGCAAAACACCGCGATACTTAAAATAGCTGATGCTCAAAGGCCAAGTTACCACGTAAAATGCCAAAGAGAGATCAACAAAAGAACAACCAGTTAACTAATAGAGTAGGAACAAAACTCGAATCTGAAGGAAGCAAAACACAATAATAAAAGGCTGTCCCAACATAGATGAGGATACGCTCCGCTCGTCACAGATTCGTTCTCTCAAATATCCTTTCCAAAATATGCTTGCTAGCTAAAACAGTCAAATTGAGGGTCTAGTCTCGCTCATTCCATCAGTATTCAACACAAAAGAAGGATCTGATATTCAATTTCCTCGGCTTTAACACATAAAACACACTACATGTCCATAACAACACAGCCGGTACTCGCAAATCGCACACCAAAGATTCAATTATCCCAAAACATACAAACAACCTGATGAATCTAAGAGCGGACCTACCCTTAATTCTCAAATCCAGCAAGACCTAAGAAGGAGAATTTCGCAAGAAACACAGGGTTAACAACCAGAGGTTCAAAAGTCCACACATAACAAGCACAATCTGGTTACAGGTCACGCTTACCCACCGTTTCAAAAGAACCAGACCTCTTTGGTCAACCACCTACTGCTCAACCTCTGAAGAAAACTACTAAATTCTCCACATTTCTTCTAATCGCTAAGCAAGATCTGTACTTCCCGCAGTACAAAATCCCAAATAAGGTTATACCAAACCTCTCTTGGCAACAAATGCCACACCAAAAACTATACCAATCCTTGGTATGATCCCTCAAATTAAGCATCTGATCAGGGAAAAACGATAAACTCGCAGTCCCTCGAGACCCAAAAACATCAAAAACTCTTCCAACTTCGGAACAAGTTCCTAGAGTACTTCCCAACCACTACAAACACCAGAAAACTAGGCAATCTTGCTAGTGGATCACCACCAATCCTCTTGCCAGTTTCCTAAAGTAAGCCGTAACACAAGGACAAAATGGGCTGATATAGACAATCCAAAAATTATCAGTAGCGAGCTTCTCTCGTGCAGGCAGACGTTAAACTCACAGACAAACTAAACTTGGTGAAGACAGAAATCGCTAATCGCTCTCCACCTTAAAAGATTAACGCTAAGACTCCAAGGTAAATAAAACAGTCTCCAATACCGAGACAAAGGTGGGGCATCACATCTAGCAAAGTCTTCACAATCCATAACACAACTATGCCTAGCAGAATGCAATGGGAGAGACTACAATTGAAACAGGGAGTCCACAGAAGTTCAACAACTCAATACCAATCGAAAATCAAAGACAAGGATCAACAAACAGATGTGGCCACAGGGTGTGAACATATGGGAGTTACCCACTCGTCTCAACGCACGGTACTAGGTGCACAACAATCACTCAACCTGCGGTTGCCCAACTCATTATCTGTGGTAGTTAACCACTCGGCTGATAGCGGCTAACAGAACCCAGCAGGGAGACGAAAGGCACAACATTCCCGTTTGTGCTCCAAAACAACACCCTGATACTCACATATCAAAACTCAAAGCCTAAACAAGGCATAGTTTAAACAAATCGGGGTTCAACAGCTGGATACACGCAACTCGCAAAACAACTCAACAGCTGGAAACACAGACAACATAAATTAAGGGAGTTCAAAATACTGCAATTCTGCTGTCCGAACAAAGAAATCAAAGAGGATGAACACGGCACTAAAGGTTACAAGGAGAATCAAGGAAATCTCAACCAAAACATGTCAGGGAGAAATTCTCAACAAGTAACAACTATCCTCTCAACAACGAGGAGCTAAACACTCCCAAAACAAACCACTTCCCTAACAGGACTTGCTCACAACTTGCTAACCTAACTCAGCATCACTCTCGGAACGACAACTTCTCCACCGGCAGGAGTAACGAAGACACTACATCACACAGACGAGATGGGGCGGAAACATTCTCACGCACCACCAAACACAAATACAATAGTAAGCGAGCGCGATGTCCACGTGTCAACTAAACTCACACAGAGTTAACAAGCAAGGAGCAACTACCTGTATAATCTCCTCCGGTCAAGACATCTCGTCGCTCCCCAGTTGCCACATCCACCTGAGTAGGCTGAAGTCCCGATTGCTCAGACAGAGAAAGCTCTCTAACACCAGAAGCCTCTGAAGACTGAAATCCTGAGCGCTGGGACTGAAAAGGTCGACAAAATCGCCTCGAAGAACTCCTAATCAAAGCCTGCTGTCCCAAAGTAGGACACACTCTAGCAAAGTGCCCAACCTGACCACAATTGTTGCAAGCGCCTCGCACTCCAACGCATTGAGAAGGTCGATGCTTACCCCCACACTGACCACAGTATGACACATTCGTCCTCACTCCACCAGAACCGCCAGAACTCGAAGAACTCGAACTGGATCTCTTAAAGGGCCTTCCTCTCGGTCTAAACCTCTGTCGACTCAAAGACTACGGTGCCACAGAAGGCTGGGAAGACGACGTTCTAGATGGCACAGGGTCCACACTTTGTTCTGTCAACTGCTGCACTCGAGTCTGTCCAACTTCAAGGCTTTCCATAAGGTCAACCGCTCGGTTGACAGCATTAGCAAGAGCGTGAAGGGCTGAAGACTGACTCTCACTAAATCCCAAAGGAACACTCGGTCGGGAGGCATCCTCTCTATCAGCACTAACCGGAGTTCTCGAATCAACCACCGCTTGCCTACTAGCTCTACCTCTTCTCCTAGGCAGCATCTCTCTACAAGACACTCAAAGGTAAGCACACAAGCAAGTAATTCAAGTAGTCAAGCACAAATCAAAGAACAACTACTGTGCCTAGACTCACATGTGATCAGAGAAATCGATCTTATCCCAATTTAAGCTCTGATACCAAAAATGTCAGGCCTCGTGCACAATACAGAGTCAAAACACACAAAACATAGCGGAAGCACTTAAAAAGTGGCTAAAAATTTTCGCTTTTGGCCTGACGAAGAAAACATAATTTAAAATAATATCATACTCAAAATAATCCCGTTAACACATAATTAAAATAACATAGTATCATTTTAACGAATACAAACACTGCCCAACGGCCAGATGCAACTACTGAAAACCACAAATCACAGACAGACTACTAACTATATAAGCCTAAGCATCACCCGGGACATCCCACCCGCGGCGATACTGGTGCAATAGATACTATACATAACTGGGACACTCTAAACACCTCATGGGGAATCTCCAGCTGGATCATCTCCACGATCAGCGGAACAACCTGGACAACCTGAACAACAAGTAGGCAAACAAAACAAACCAGCCCCAGAGGGACATCGGGGTCAAACCCCAGTACGAAGAGCATCATAAAACAGCAATTCAGATACAACATGCAATGTATCATGTCGTGCAAATGCATGAGCGGTACAAAGAACATCGGTAACAACCGGAGGGCAAACGGATAGGAAACAACAACTGTGACACATCACCGAGTCTCGGAAGCTACCCGATCGCACCCAGTGGAAAATAGAGTGGCTCATCGTCGCACCTTCACGGAAGCCACCCGCCAGGTCGCAAGGAATTTCAAGTGGACACAACCTGTCGGTGGATCCGGATCCGCCCCCCGGCTAGGCAGCGGAAGAACAAACAATGAAGGCCGGGAGACGATCAATACGAAAATTCATAAACAAACTACGACATTCATAGGATGTTTAAGTGGATTACCTTGCTGGCACTTGTGCCTGGCTCCAACCGGTGTTTCAAGAACCCGGCTCTTCTCGGCAGATTGCGGTAGTTTACGCCAATCCGGTCCACGACCAGATCCAAGATTCCTTCGTCAGGCTGCACTAGAAGCGCTGACGAGATCAGCACGAACGGATTCTCCTCGTCGAACTGGCCGGAAATAGATTTCCGGCGATGATCGGCGGCGGCGTGAGAGAGGAGAAGGAGGGGGCGGCTAGCAAGTAGGTTTAGGGTTTTAGTTGATTCAAGTATCAAGTTTTATGTTCAATGAAGTCATTAAGTCTAATTAAATAGACTTAATGATGGACTTGGACCGGCCCAACGGGCCCGGGTCCAAATGACGATATCCATCGCTGCGACTTCATCGTAACTCCGATCGCCGATCTGATCGGACCGATCGACTCAATTTCCGAAACTGAATGTTATGATGTGAAAAACAATTTTTCAGATCATATAACCCTAAATCGCAAAATGACCGTTTTGCCCCTCAACAGCGGGAAACCCCGGTTTGACCACTGTTGACTTTTAGGAAGTCACACTTAACAAAATCCTCTTCTCGTGCTCAACACATTGAGCTGAGTATCCGTACGGGAATCTCGAATCCAGTACTTGTGTGACCCTCAATGGTTCAGGGATACAGCTAGCCGTGGGCCCACAACCATTGCGGCTCCGGAATCACAATTTCGGACTTGCCCAACGGATCATGGTAAAGCATCTAGCAACATCGCCCCATGATCCCCTAGGTATCACTGATAGTGCCTGCAAGAACCAGTCGGTCGTGGTTAGCGTACAGTACGGTCCTTTCAATCCATATATCCCGATCAGATCAACGACCATTGGTAAATCGAGAGTCGCTAGAGATCCGATAGCTATGCATACATCTTGGAGATCAAATAGTGACATCGCGAGTGTAACTAGGTAAACACATTTACCAAAAACACTTCTAGTACTCTGGCCAGAGATTTATACACTATTATCCCCTCAGATAGCATAGGATATCCACGCAGAGTCTATAAAACCCACACGCGCACAAGTTGGCTAGTTGGGCATCTACTCTAACAGCCTTGTCCTCATTTTGACGGCCCAATCGACTAGGAACATGTTCAGAATACACAGCGACTATTAGATGTGTTTGATGATAGCCGTCATACCCACTATCACATCTAACATACGCTTTAGTGCATTCTAGGTCTTTACTCAACGCAATTGTAAATCATTACACACATAATGAAAGTAAAGAATGCCATATAAAAGAATGCGAATATCATATATAAAGATTGTTTGTACAAGAGTCTATAAAACCCACACGCCACAAGTTGGCTAGTTGGGCATCTACTCTAACACAACCACCCACCAACCTCTATCCAGGTCACTGCAACTGTGGACTGGAACTACTCAACCAACATCCTCCAATTGCTGCAACTGAGGACTGGGAACCACTCAACCAACATCCTCCAGCTGCACTCAATCGTGGTTATGCAACACCGCACCGCACCACGAGGGAATAGTTCCAATAGAGCAACATATCATGGCTAACAAAGGAACCATTGGCTCAATATGCTATGAAGATGCAGTAACATGCTTAACATGATGCATGTACGAGTAATGCCAGAAAACACAACAAAAGCATTCAAATAATCACATGCATAACAACTCAACAGATCACCAACAGCAGGTAATACACAAGATAGTTCAGCCAATAGTCATGCATAATATACACAGCTTGCCTCTACACAACCACTCGGCACAGCTATAAAGCACATAATACATCCCCATGCCTATCTCAAAGCTGTAATACAAGCTCGATTCTTACCTCAATTTTGTGCAACAAATACTAAAATCAAAGGTCCCGAGAAATCTGGATATAAACCTGTCTGAGTACCAGGGCATACACAGGGACACTAATACACAGAAAACACGCTGGGAGTTATACACACACTCAACCAGCTATCATCCTACACAACAACTCAACAGGAAGCTCAATTATAGGCTAGGAACAAGATCTCATAGAATAAACGAAGTTCTACCCGAACTACAAAATGCGCAAGCTAAACCAGCAACTTCGCGTTTCTGCTGCAGCCCACAACAACATCCAAAAATGGTATAGGATGAAAGAGCTTTTCAATAGGGGTCCAACGCTACCTCAAACGTACCAAACGGTGGCCGGAAACGATGGGAAATGCCGGAGAAATGCTACGGTGAACAGTATCTAGGGTTCGAAGCGAAGAACACAATTGGGGAAAAATATCACTAAGTATGAAATCTGGTATCTCAAATCGAAGACCAAGTCTTCCTTAAATACACGCGTAAAAGCTGGTTAAAATCACCCACAGACAAAACCCGTCGACGCACGCTAAAAAAATACAACCAGCAGGTGCAAAGAAACCAACAGCTGAATTCTCAAACAACGCTAATCAAAACGGTGTCGCAGCGACTTAACAAAACAACGCCGTACCTCTTACGTCATCAAATCTGCCACCAGCTGGTCGCCTAAAACCATCGGCTGGTTCTCAAATCCAAAATCTGGATTGTATAACACTCAAAAGTTTATACCAGATGTTGCATCAAAATGCTGCGTTCCATCAAAATAAAACGGCGTCGCATAAACCCAACAGCTGGTCACTAACCCATCGACAGGATTCCTTTGCGATAACTAAAACGACGACGCATAGCCTACGTCATCCAGTCGCTAGCTCTCACGCAAAACAACAAGACGCAAGCTACAGGAAACCAGACGCAAGCTACAGGAAAGTTGACCATCGTTGACATCTACAACCAGTCGATACACACGCAAACAAAACCTCACAGCTGGTACCAGTCGCAACATTCAAAACGGCGTCGCATCAACTAATAAAAACGCTACCGTTTTGCCCTCAACAAATGAGATAAAGCAGCAGCTGGATAAAAACCCGCTACCAGCTTTCACTTAACACTACGCATCCAGACTTCACCAAAACAACGGCGTTTAGGAATCTCGCGCTACCAAACATGCTACGACTGGATTTCACCAAATCAACCAGCTCTCACCACAAAACCAGATTTAACCCAAATTATCAAAAATACGAAAACTTCCAGAAATGCTCTAAATGTGAAATCTGACCCGAAAATGCAAAAAAACATCCAAACAGAGATCTGAACACAAAACGCTAACTGCTGGAAACATCTGCACGCTAACGCTAAATAGCTAGAGAAAACTGAAGACAAGCGCCAATCGCTATTCCACGCAACAGTGATCACCCGCTACAGGAGAGTTGACTTGTGTTGACATCTGCTTCCAGCGAAAAACTTAACAAACAACTCTCTCGCGCGCACCAGATCTCGCAATCCAACGCTAAGCCAAACCGAAAACTTCCAGAAATGCTCTAAATGTGAAATCTGACCCGAAAATGCAAAAAAACATCCAAACAGAGATCTGAACACAAAACGCTAACTGCTGGAAACATCTGCACGCTAACGCTAAATAGCTAGAGAAAACTGAAGACAAGCGCCAATCGCTATTCCACGCAACAGTGATCACCCGCTACAGGAGAGTTGACTTGTGTTGACATCTGCTTCCAGCGAAAAACTTAACAAACAACTCTCTCGCGCGCACCAGATCTCGCAATCCAACGCTAAGCCAAACGACACCGTTCCAACTTATTGAATGACATCGTTTTAGAATACAACACACAAAACGCGCGAGCAGACTTCGCAATGCCTCTAGCGCTGCCAGATCTCTACCAAGACTCCTAGCGCTAACTAAAGTCAGATCTCTCTAAGCGACGACGTATGAATTCACGCCACAAAAACACGTTGCGAACCAACAAACACCAGTGACCCGATTTAACTCGAAATCCGAACAGATCTCTTCACAAAACAGGTTTCTAGCTCAAAAATACCAAACTTTCCATAATTGTTCCAAGTATGAAATCTGACCCAGAATTACTTTCGAAGTCTTCGAACTGAAACTAAACAACCGGATTTGTCCACGCACGAGTCTGAATTCTTAAAATCCGATTAATTACACCAATTAATCATATTCGAATTTTTGGATCTCACAGCAGTACCTTCTGTGTATTTGAGTCCCGATGATTTATGCCCCTGTGTGCTTTGACAGGTTGTTGTTCAGCTTTCTCAGGACCTTTGTTGTGGTAATTATTACACTGAAGTATAAGGTACGGATCTTGAGCTTGTAATTCAACGTGGAAACCTGGCTTGGATAATTTGCGAGATGGCTGTGTTTAGATTGCTGGGTGATGTTGTTGCTCTGTGTGAGAGCTGTGTATGCTTACTTTGTGTAATTGTTGTGTTACATATGGTTATATGTTTGTTTTTCCAGCATGTTGCGTACACGCATTTCATTCAACTATTGCAGCCTTTGTTCGTTGTTGTTTCTTTGTTTTCTTACCAGGATGCGAGGGTGAGCGGTGATTCCGCACTCTCATTTCCCCTATGCGCCGAGTGGTTAGCTACCACAGTTCATAGGTTGGGTTGTTGATGCATCTGGTAAGGGTGGGCGAGTAGGGGTGAGTGGGTAGCACCCACATGTCCTACACTCATCGTTCACATATTCTGTTGCAGATTCCGTTGAGCTGTTGTCTCCTTCCTCACGCATAGCATCTGCGTTTTATTCTTGCTGTTTACTGCTGTTTTATAGTTGCTCTCCGTACTGGGGTTTGACCCAATGTCCCTCTGGGGCTTGGTTGTTTTTCTTGTTTTGTTGTTTTCAGGAAACCCAGGTTTTACAGCTGGTCGTGTTTTTAACCCAGCTGGTGGCGCCCCAGGAGGTGGTTAGAGTATCCCAATGGTGTATAGCATATTTATATGTATCAGTATTCTTAGCCAGGGGGATGCCCTGTGCTTCGTTGTTGTATCCAGTGGTTGGAGTCTGATACTTGTTTTTCTATGCTATATTGATTGTGTTGTTTAGTGGTTTTTATAAACTGGGATCTATTTTAAGTATTGCATTATTTTAAATTATATTGTTTTAACTCGTCAAGCCAAAAACAAAAATTTTACCCGCTTTTTAGTAGCTTCCGCATGTGTTGGTATGTTTTTAATCTGTTTAGAGCATGAGGCCTGACATCATCAGTCGAATCGTCTAAGATGGTTTATTCCAGACATGTACATAAGTCATTTAAGCTTGCAGCTGAATTTGATCGAAAACTGGTTCCATCGAACACAACGTGAGCTGATTATTTAACCGTCAAGCTCCGATTGTTAAACACTCTATAATATTTGCTCACGGCTGAGTATCCAATGAATATACCTGCATCAGATTTAGCACCAAAGGCGATTAGAGGCTTTTTGCCCTTGTTATGAATAAAACATCTATATCCAAACACCCTGAAATAATACATATCAGGTTTCTTGTCACTCCAGATCTCATATGGGGTAACGCCATGATTCTTGTTAATCATCAATCTGTTTTGAGTGTAGCAAGCTGAGTTAACTGCTTCAACCCAAAATTCTGATAAATGCCGGAATCAGCAATCATAGTTCTAGAAGCTTCTTTTAAAGTACGATTTCTCCTCTCAGCTAACCCGTTCTGCTGAGGAGTTCTAGCTGCTGAAATCTCATGCTTTATTCCAATATCTTCCAGATAAGAGGATAGATTTTGATTTAAAAACTTTGTACCTCTATCACTCCTTATACGGTTGATACTGCAGGATTTGTCATTTTGCAATCGTTTTAAAAGCGTTATCAGCTGGTCGGCGGTTTGATCCTTTGATTTTAAAAACACCAACCATGTAAATTTTGAAAAATCATCAACAACAACAAGGGTGTATTTTTTTCCCCCTAAGCTGGTTACGGGTATTGGACCAAAAAGATGCATATGTAAAAGCTCCAAGCTTCGGGCAGAACTATTGTCGCTTTTCTTTCTAAAAGTAGAACGAATATGTTTTCCCAGCTGACATGCTGAACAAATCTTGTTTTTTGAAAATTTTCTTTTGGGCAAACCAGAAACCTAACCAAGATTACTCAGTTTGGCAAGTGTTTTGAAATTCAGATGGTTCAATCTCTGGTGCCATAGCCAGCTCTTGGAAAATTCAGCTGCTAGGAAAACTTGGTCGGCCCCAGATGCTCTGAACAATTTACAGTGTAGGTATTACCCGATCTGTTTCCTACTAATACTGTCAGACAATCTGGATTCTGAGCTATGCACGTGTGCTTTTGAAAGTTAACTGTGTAACCACTGTCACACAACTGACTTATACTAATAAGATTATAGCACAAGTTCTCAACAAGAAGAACATCATGAACTAAAAGGTTACCATGGGTAAGCTTACCCTTACCCACAGTGTTACATTGTGAGTTGTCACCAAATATAATTCTGGTCCTTTGTATGGCTTCAGTTCTAATAAAATGGTGGATTTCCAGTCATGTGTCTCGCACAACCACTATCCAGATACCATTTGATTGAGTCCTCCGAAGCTGTGTACCTGTTATCCTGCAATCACAAAAATAAATTTTTGGTTCCCAATTTCACTTGGGTCCAGATCGGATTACCCCTTTCGAGACCCATACTTGAATAACCTTAACAGTTTTCCCAGTATAAATGTCCACAAGGGTTCGTGCTGAATTTTTTGCGATCTATTGAGCTTTGGGCTTGCAGTTCTCCGGCTTGACGTAACCAATACCATTTTTTCCCTTTTGGTTCACCTCTCTAGTGATCTAGTCATCATACTTGACCGGCTCATAAACATCATGTATCACACTGCCTTTGACAAAATTCATTTTCTTGAATTTGTCGTCAGCCAGATCTGACTAAGTACATGTTTCCTCTGAGCTGCTTTAAACAAAGCTGAAACCTAAGCCAGTTTTATCATTTAATGACTTTTGGGTTTCATGCAGCTTACTCAAGGAAATAGAAGACTTAGTCCAGGAACTCATCACTTGATTTAATCTTCATTTTCAAATGAGAGCTCACAGGACTTTATTCTCAAGGAATCATTCTCAATTTTCAGCTTACTCAACTATGTTTGTAAACTGGCAGTTTCCCCAAGGTGAGGAGTTCTTGGTTCAGCTGAACTGTTTTTCAAACCTCCGTTTTCAGCCCTAATTTCATCGAATGTTTGAGAAATCAAATACCTCATCATCAGTAGTTTAGTTCCCATCAGGCAGTGGACTTCTTCCTTCTCACTCTCACTTGTTGAGCTGCTTGATGTTGTTTCAGAGTCTAAATCCGCCCATCTACTGTTGTTCTCATCAGCAAAAAGTACCTTTCGGTCATTCTTTTTGTAGGGTCTTTTCTCAGATCTGTTCCTTCTTCTTTCTGTGGACCGCTTATCATCTTTCTTAGGCCTGTTGCAATAAGCTACAAAATGCCCTGGTCTGCCACAGTTATAACAATTTTATCAGTAGAAATCTTTTCAGATTTATGTGCATTGTTATAATTAAAGAAGGGTTTTGAGATCTTCTCATAAATTTCCCAAACTTCTTTACGAAGGGACATTGTTTCGTTGCTGATTTGCTCTGCTAACTTGCTTGGTGAGCTCTGTTCTGAAATTGTACAGCAAGAGCCTTCGTGGGTTGTGAGGTTTATGGCCAGCCTCTTATTTGGTTTCCAGCTCGAGCTCATAAGCTTTAAGATTGGCGAACAGTGTTACCATGTGAGTTGTCACCAAATACAATTCTGGGTCCTTTATATGGCTTCAGTTCTGATAAAACTGAGGATTGTCAGGCATGTTCCTCGCACAACCACTATCCAGATACCATTTGATTGAGTCCTCGAAACTGTGTACCTGTTATCCTACAATCACAAAATAAATATTTGGTTCCCAATTTCACTTGGGTCCAGATCGGATTAACCCTTTCGATACCCATACTTGAATTACCTTAACATTTTTCTAGTATAAATGTCCATAAGGGTTCGTGCTGAATTTTTTTGCGATAGATTTAGCTTTGGGCTTGCAGTTCTTCGACTTGACTTAACTAATACCATTTTTTCCCTTTTGGTTAAGCTCTCCAGTGATCTAGTCGTCATACTTGACCGACTCATAAACATCATGTATCACACTGCCTTTGACAAAATTCATTTTCTTGAATTTGTCGTCAGCCAGATCTGACTAAGTACATGTTTCCTCTGAGCTGCTTTCAACAAAGCTGAAACCTAAGCCAGTTTTATCATTTAATGACTTTTGGGTTTCATGCAGCTTACTCAAGGAAATAGAAGACTTAGTCCAGGAACTCATCACTTGATTTAATCTTCATTTTAAAATGAGAGCTCACAGGACTTTATTCTCAAGGAATCATTCTCAATTTTCAGCTTACTCAACTATGTTTGTAAACTGGCAGTTTCCCCAAGGTGAGGAGTTCTTGGTTCAGCTGAACTGTTTTTCAAACCTCCGTTTTCAGCCCTAATTTCATCGAATGTTTGAGAAATCAAATACCTCATCATCAGTAGTTTAGTTCCCATCAGGCAGTGGACTTCTTCCTTCTCACTCTCACTTGTTGAGCTGCTTGATGTTGTTTCAGAGTCTAAATCCGCCCATCTACTGTTGTTCTCATCAGCAAAAAGTACCTTTCGGTCATTCTTTTTGTAGGGTCTTTTCTCAGATCTGTTCCTTCTTCTTTCTGTGGACCGCTTATCATCTTTCTTAGGCCTGTTGCAATAAGCTACAAAATGCCCTGGTCTGCCACAGTTATAACAATTTTATCAGTAGAAATCTTTTCAGATTTATGTGCATTGTTATAATTAAAGAAGGGTTTTGAGATCTTCTCATAAATTTCCCAAACTTCTTTACGAAGGGACATTGTTTCGTTGCTGATTTGCTCTGCTAACTTGCTTGGTGAGCTCTGTTCTGAAATTGTACAGCAAGAGCCTTCGTGGGTTGTGAGGTTTATGGCCAGCCTCTTATTTGGTTTCCAGCTCGAGCTCATAAGCTTTAAGATTGGCGAACAGTGTTACCATGTGAGTTGTCACCAAATACAATTCTGGGTCCTTTATATGGCTTCAGTTCTGATAAAACTGAGGATTGTCAGGCATGTTCCTCGCACAACCACTATCCAGATACCATTTGATTGAGTCCTCGAAACTGTGTACCTGTTATCCTACAATCACAAAATAAATATTTGGTTCCCAATTTCACTTGGGTCCAGATCGGATTAACCCTTTCGATACCCATACTTGAATTACCTTAACATTTTTCTAGTATAAATGTCCATAAGGGTTCGTGCTGAATTTTTTTGCGATAGATTTAGCTTTGGGCTTGCAGTTCTTCGACTTGACTTAACTAATACCATTTTTTCCCTTTTGGTTAAGCTCTCCAGTGATCTAGTCGTCATACTTGACCGACTCATAAACATCATGTATCACACTGGCTTTGATAAAATTAATTTTCTTGAATTTGTCGTCAGCCAGATCTGACTAAGTACATGTTTCCTCTGAGCTGCTTTCAACAAAGCTGAAACCTAAGCCAGTTTTATCATTTAATGACTTTTGGGTTTCATGCTGCTTACTCAAGGAAATCAAAGACTTAGTCTAGGAACTCATCACTTGATTTAATCTTTCATTTTCAGATGAGACCTCAAAGAACTTTATTCTCAAGGAATCATTCTCAATTTTCAGCTTACTCAACTCCGTTTGTAAACTTTCAGTTTCTCCAAGGTGAGCAGTGCTTGGTTCAGCTGAACTGTTTTTCAAACCTTCGTTTCCAGCCTTAATTTCATCGAATGTTTGAGAAATCAAATACCTCATCATCAGTAGTTTGGTTCCCATCAAGCAGTGACTTTCTTCCTTCTCACTCTCACTTGATGAGCTGCTTGATGTTGTTTCAGAGTCTAAATCCACCCATCTACTATTGTTCTCATCAGCAAAAAGTACCTTTCGGTCATTCTTTTTGTAGGGTCTTTTCTCAGATCTGTTCCTTCTTATTTCTGTGGACCGCTTATCATCTTTCTTAGGCCTGTTGCAATCAGATACAAAATGCCATGGTCTGCCACAGTTATAACAATTTTTATCAGTAGAAATCTTTTCAGATTTATGTGCATTGTTATAATTAAAAGAAGGGTTTTGAGATCTTCTCATAAATTTCCCAAACTTCTTTACGAAGCGACATTGTGTCGTTGCTGATTTGCTCTGCTAACTTGCTTGGTGAGCTTTGTTCTGAAATTGTAACAGCAAGAGCCTTCGTGGGTTGTGAGGTTGATGGCCAGCCTCTGATCTGGTTTCATCGAGCTCATAAGCTTTAAGATTGGCGAACAATGTTACCGTGTGAGTTGTCACCAAATACAGTTCAGGTCCTTTGTATGGCTTCAGTTCTGATAAAACTGAGGATTTCCATGCATGTTCCTCGCACAACCAATATCCAGATACCATTTGATTGAGTCCTCCGAAACTGTGTACCTGTTATCCTACAATCACAAAAATAAATTTTTGGTTCCCAATTTCACTTGGGTCCAGATTGGATTACCCCTTTCGATACCCATACTTGAATTACCTTAACAGTTTTCCAGTATAAATGTCCACAAGGGTTCGTGCTGAATTTTTTTGCGATCTATTGAGCTTTGGGCTTGCAGTTCTCCAACTTGACGTAACCAATACCATTTTTTCCCTTTTGGTTCAGCTCTCCAGTGATCTAGTCGTCATACTTGACCTACTCATAAACATCATGTATCACACTGGCTTTGACAAAATTCATTTTCTTGAATTTGTCATCAGCCAGATCTGACTGAGTACATGTTTCCTCTGAGCTGCTTTCAACAAAGCTGAAACCTAAGCCAGTTTTATCATTTAATGACTTCTGGGTTTCATGCAGCTTACTCAAGGAAATCGAAGACTTAGTCCAGGAACTCATCACTTGATTTATATTTCATTTTCAGATGAGAGCTCACGGGACTTTATTCTCAAGGAATCATTCTCAATTTTCAGCTTACTCAACTCCGTTCGTAAACTGTCAGTTTCCCCAAGCTGAGTAGTGCTTGGTTCAGCTGAACCGTTTTTCAAACCTCCGTTTTCAGCATTAATTTCCTCGAATGTTTGAGACAGTTTTCTTTACTCATGGACCATCTCATTTAGTGATTTGATGAGGTCCTCATGTGTAAATTCACTATTTGAGAAATCAAATACATCATCATCAGTAGTTTGGTTCCCATCAAGCAGTGTACTTCTTCCTTCTCACTTTCACTTGATGAGATGCTTGATGTTGTTTTCAGAGTCTAAATCCGCCCATATAATGTTGTTCTAATCAACAACAAGTACCTTTCGGTCATGCTTTTTGTAGGGCATTTTCTCAAATCTGTTCCTTCTTCTTTCTGTGGACCACTTATCATCTTTCTTAGGCTGTTGAAATCAACTACAAAATGCGCTGGTCTGCCATAGTTATAACAATTTTTATCAGTAGAAACCTTTTCAGATTTATGTGCATTGTTATAATTAAAAGAAGGGTTTTGAGATCTTCTCATCAATTTGCCAAAACTTCTTTACGCGGAGGTACATTACGTCGTTGCTGATTTTCTCTGCTGACTTGCTTGGTGAGCTCTATTCTGAAATTGTAACAACAAGAGACTTCGTGGGTTGTGAGGTTTATGGCCCAGCCTCTGATCTGGTTTCCAGCTCGAACTCATAAGTTTTAAGATTGGCGAACAGATCATGGAGTTCCATCTTGTTCAGATCTTTTGATTCTCGCATTGCCATCGTCTTCACGTCCCATTCCCTTGGTAGTGCTCTCATCACTTTAAGAGCCAGTTCTATGTTTCTGTACTCCTTTCCAAGGCTTGTCAGCTCAATCACGACAGAGCTGAATCTCTCGTCGAATTCGATCATGGTCTCTCATTCTCTCATCTTGATTGACTCATACTTATGCTGGGAAACGATCAGCTTATTTCTTTTGTTTCATCGTTGCCTTCGTATATTTTGATTCAGCTTTTCCCATATCTCTTTTGCAGTAGCGCAGGTCTTTATTTTGCTGAAAATATTTTTGTCCAACATCTGTAGAGTATATCCTTTGCTGATTTGCTTTCTTCTTATCTTTCTGTGTGTACTCAAATCTGGTCTTCTCTATCCATTGTGGAGCACCAGCAGTAATATCCATGACCGTGTTGGCCTTCATGATCTTCATGGGCCCATCTGTTATGACTAACCACATATCATCATCCTGAGCTGCAAGATGGGCTTGCATCCTGATATTCCAGTCATCATACTCCTCCTTAGAAAACATAGGAATCTTATTGTGATAAGTAGACATATTTGAATATAGGCACAAAAAATCAGACTGTTCAATAACTGAGATGACAAAGCTCTGATACTAATTGATAGGATCAATAGGATCGAAAGTAGAAGCAAAATAAGCCCAAGAGTTCAGAAGGGGGGGGGGGTTGAATGAACTCAAATTTTCTATTTCAAATCCTTTTAAAAATGATTTGACAAGCCTGTGCTCAACTCAAAGCCGAATGAACAGCTTAGAGGTTCTCATTTCTAATCTGTTTTTTGGAAGTTCGGATCTTAAAATCCTACGTATCTCCTCTTCCTTTTTAGGAAGGTTCCACTAGAAGACTTTGATGGTTACAACGTCTGCAAGCACCCACTCACTTAAACCTCGCTTAAAGTGAACTCCTAGCAACCAAATACAAGGTAGACTCCTCTGCTGATTACAAACAAACGTGTTTTAGAACTGCTTAAAGTAGAAATGTTCTTTACAGACTCTGATCTGAATATTTCAACGAATACAAAACAAACAGAGTTTGAAAAATTCTGGTTTCTTATACAATAAGATTAGTTTGCTAATGTAAACCAGAATGAAATCTCGAAGGTTAATTTCTGATTAAGAACTAAAATGCTTCAAGGATTGTTCTTCGAGATTGAGAGCTGGGATATCAAAATATATTGAGACTGGAAAGATTTTATCCCAAGAGTTGAGAGACGATAATCGAGTATCGAGAGCTTCAAAGTCGGGAATCTCAAGAAGTCGGAAGATTCAAGAAGACTTTTCCGCTTGAACCACTTCAGCTATATATAGACATCCATCTTCAACGGTCATAAATGAGCCGGTATACACAAACCTTATTTGAATATCTTCATAGTACCGAGCATTAATTGTGCCATTAATGCTGAGTTGAGGTTTGTCTGCTGTTGGAAGACCTTAGTAGACTTTTATACCCAAATTAGGTAAACATCGACTAAACCAACTTTGCGTTCTGTACAATATACTCTAAATGGCTCTGCTCTTGAATATCTTTAATCCAATATGTCTTAAAGGCTTTATATGCTTTAATATTGATCGTTGAATCCTCTGGAATAAATAGCTGTTAAGATCTGAAGCTGTGATCTGAAATCTATTTCTGAGCTGAGATCTTCATCGGCTCTGAGCTGAAATTAGCTCTAAGTTGTTTCGTATATATAAGCTTCAAGATCTTTCTCTTTTACGGTTTTTTCCCTTTGTCTCTCTTTATCTGTATCTTTGTCTGATCTGAAATGTTCCTCTCTACGAATTGCATCAGCTTTCGCTGCTGCTGAGATCTGAACTGCAAAAAGCAAACAAAAAGATTACTAAACATGTTCTGTTCCTTAGAAGCCTCTGATCTGTAGAGGAAACCTCTGAGCTAAACTGAATAGATTTGTCCTGATCTGAGTTTATGAATTGAACTGGATTCTGATCTGATTTGAAAGAAACGCCTAATCGGTTAGGTCCTTAACCCGATTACTTCTAGTCTGAATCTGATAGTCTTGTGTTCAGTTCTTTATTTTGTTTGTGTTATCACCAAAACTTATAATTTTATCTTACCATTATTATGTACCTTGTTATTATCAGATAGAGCTTGCTAGGCCTTTAGGCTCACTTGGTTTAAATGTTGCAGGTGATGCTGCAGTTGATTTTGGCCCGACTGGTGCTGAGGATCTCTGATCGCCCGTTGCAGCTGTTATCCCGTGACCGCTTCAGACGCTTTTATGTTATTTTATTAGACACGTTCTGTAACGAACCAGACTCTAGAAAAAAAAAATTAATAACTAAATTGCGTAATAACAATCTTTAAAAGTATGGCTCGTCCCCTTTAAAACATTTTTCTCAACCTTACTTTAAAACATAAATAAGATAAATATCTCAAAAACATCCAATCATCCATGCTGTTTAAAATCAGAGTACGTAAGAGTTGAGGAAACAAAAAATGACTAATAAAATAACTGAAAATGTTTCAAAACATGAATAATGACGTCGAAGTGGTCACGGGGTACAGCTGCAACAGGCGCTCAGAGGTCACCACCGGTCGGCATAAAATCAACTGGGTCATCACCTGCACCATTTAAACCTAGTTAGCCTAAAGGTCCAGCATGCTCTATCAGAATAATAACAAGGTACATATACTAAAATCGCATGCAAGCATATACGTATAGTAAAATAACTTAAAAACATACGTGCATGAATTATTGTAAAACATGATTCATAAAGCTGTCGTAACATATTGTCATCGTATAGCTTACATATTAAGGCATGACATAGCATAACGTAACGTAAAAGGGCGTGTGAGTCGTATCCACGAAGTGTGAGCCATAACATAAGCGATTGCTAAGAACCAACGTACATGGCGATGCCATCCACCGGACCTTACCTCGTGATCCCTCACACCTCTATGATGCCACTTTACCATGTCGTGATCACATGGATCCATAAGCTCATAATACATTAAAGAGGATCCTCGGGCCCGGAATCCCGATAGCTCCCATCGTAAACTTTCCGCACATCACTTCAATCCCTCGAAAGTATTTTTCTTTTCTTTCATGCCTCAACATTTTCATAAAACTTTCATGATGCATGCATTACATAAAAACGTGCAATTTAAAAAGCTTGGCCGTCAATATATATTTAATCTTTTATTTAAAACATTATCATACATAAAATAATACATATATAATTAAATATATATTCACGGGCTTCTACATTTTCTACTCCGGTCAACGAATGGTTCAGGTGTCTGGTCCACTAATTCTAAGCCCAAAAGCCTAGACTTAACTTTAAAATGACATCTAACCCTAAATGTGAGGAGTATAAATTGTTAAGTACGACTTATCAACCAGATTTGGATTGGGATTAACTAATTGAGTTTCTGATTATCGGGTTTTTAGATATGAGGATTTGGTGATTTTCAGAATTTCAGATTTCAGTGAAATCTGGATGTTCAGATGTGTCCCTCGTGGGTTTGCATGAATTTCCGTGAGCAGGGAGCGAACGCTGTCGTTGAGGTGCTAGTCAGATATGGCGTTGCAAGAGGTAATGCGATGTCGTATAGTGTTTTCAGATTTGACGCTAGCGAGAGGAATCTGTTTAGCGGGCATGAACATATGTGACCGTTTATTTTGTCAAGTATGGATGAGCATTAGCGGGATCTGTTGCGAGAGCGGGACCCCTATGCTACGTCGTTTTGTTAAGTAGCGCGACACCATTTTGATTAGAAGCGCGTGTTTTGTTTGGAGAGTCAGACCCGAGATAGTGTAGTCATATGTGAGTGACAACTGAGCTCAGATTTGAGGGATTTCTGCCCAAGCGATGGGATCTGAATTTGTCGGTGATTGATTTTCACTATAGCTTGGACTTGGGGATTTAAATTAAGTGTCGATCAGCACTTAGAGTATTTCGAACCTGATATTTCTAATCATCATCCCCGATAACCCTCGATTGGTACTGTTCATCTTAACCCTATGTCCGTCGATTGCCGTCGTTTTTCACCGCCGTTTGGAGCAAGATTTGTAGCACTGAGCTCGTATTCTCTAGAGCGTTCGATTGATACCAGTTTGGAGACTAGAGTCGCCGGATTTGAGGAGCACAAAGTTGTTGCAGTGTTTGTGTATCTTCGCGGTTGTTAACCCGTAGTTCTTCTGTTCTTTAGCAGCTTTGGGTAAGTGATTTCTTTCCATTTTAAGCCTCGTTGAGAGATGAGTGGTGATCTGTAGAGTTCAGGTAGCTATAAGCTACGAGGCTTTAGAATTTATGCTGTATGAGTTCAGATTTGAGTTGATATTGAGATATCTTAATAGATTTGAGCTGGTAGTGGCTTCTGTTGAGTTCGTCGTGAAGATGCTAGGGCAGTAGACTTGTGCTGGTTGCTACGCCCTTGTTTTTGTAAGATTTGTTGAGGTAGAAGCTGAATTAAGGTACGAATTGAGCTAGAATTAGCAGCTTTGTTATCAGCTTTGGCATATTTCTTTCGTGTATTAGCTGTTGTGCTTTGTGTTGATTGTATGATGATCATGTGCTCATATTTGTTTGTGCGTGAGATATATGTATGATTTTAAGCATGAGTGCCGTGTATTCACGCATACATATTGAGCCTGATTCCTTTGAGAGCTGAATTCCTCTGCACGTTGTGATCGGCCGGCTGAGTCGTCGCACCTGAAAGGTCCAACGCTGCTTTTGATGTGGTGGTCGGCTGAGCTGTCGTGCCTGAATACCACTGCCTTGTGATGGTAGGCTGAGCCGTCGCACCTGAATATCATAAGATGATGACGATTGATGAGATCTGCACAGCTGAGTTGTTGTGATTTTCTTCTTGTCTACCGATGATTCTTGGTAGCCCTTTCATGCATTGCACATTGGATATATTGCATTGTCAGATATGATAGATGCTTTTATTGTGCTCTTCGTACTGAGGTTTACCTCGTTTATTTTCCCTGTTCTGGGCTGTTTTGGTTGACGTTGGCCAATACAGGTTCTTCAGGTAACCAGGCTGGACAGAGTGGAGCTTCAGCTGGTCGATCCCCTTTTTGATTCGAGTCCCAGTTGTATTGATATATTTATTGAGCCAGGGGATGTCCTGAGCCTTTATTTAATTGGGGGATCTGTAGTTGATTGACTACTTGTTTTTTTGTATGTTGTTTCAGTTTTGAGTTAAACTCTTATTTTGAGTATGAATGTATTTTGAATGATATTGGATCAGGCCCATATTCGAAAATTTTTAGCCCATATTTTTATGATGTTTCCGCATATTTGTGACTAATTGATGTATTTGCGCACTAGGCCTGATATTTTTGGTATCAGAGCTTAACTTGGGATAAGCTCGTTTCTTTTGATCACACTTGAGTCTAGGCACAGAGTTTGGTTTTGATTTTGACTGACTCTGTGATTGTGTGATTTGATTATTTGCCTCTGTGATTTATCTACTTGTTCTTACCTTTGAGTTTTGGTAGATGCCGCCGAGGAGAGGTAGGAGTAGGATTTCTCGGGAGGTAAATGGGGAGTCTAGAGCCCCGAGCAGTGATGAGGATGTTGAGCATCAGGGTATACCTTGGCGTCGTCGAGCTAGACAGGTTGAGGTAGAGGTGGATGATGTGACCCGACAGATTGGAGAGATGGAACTAGTGTTGGCTAGGTTCCAGAGGATGAATCCCCTGACGTTTACTGGTGTCGAGGCTGGTCTGTTGGCTGAAGGCTGGCTTGAGCACATGGAAGAGTTGTTTGACGCAGTGGAGTACTTGCAAGAGAGGAGGCTGAAGTTAGCAGTGTTGTAGTTGAGAGAGAATGTTCAACTCTGGTGGAAAGGTACTTCTCATGTCAGGAGAGAGACTGGAGTTTTGATTTCTTGGGAGAGCTTCTTTGCAGCTTTTCGACAGGAGCATACCCCTGAGTCTTTCTATAACAATTGAGAGCGGGAGTTCGACAATCTGAAGCAAGGGAACTTGAAGGTGGTCGAGTATGCCAGGCAGTTTTCTTTGTTGTTGTCGTATGTTCCCCATGTTGCGAACCAGGTGTGAGACCTAAAATTTAATAAAAGATTAATTGTTGGATTAATCAAATTGTAAGAAATTCTGGATGTTCGGAATTATTTTTGGAGGTTTCGTTTGCCTTTTCGGGTCAGAATTCACATGTTGAGCAATTCTGGAAATTTTCGTATTTTTTAGTTTTCGAGGAGAAATATGATATTTGTGTGAAATCTGAATTTTTGGTGGGATCTGTTGGATTTCTTGAGAAATCTGGTCGCCACGCGTAATTGGTAGCGCAAGATCAATACGCCGTTGTTTTTTTGATGTCCGGATATCTCGTGGGCAGGAGTGATCTGTTGCGTTGATGTATAGAGGTCTGCGCAGCGCATTTTGTATCGTAGAAGCTTGTACGTCGTCGTTTAGGAGAGATCTGATATTCCGTTAATGCTAGGATCTGATTTGGAATCTTCCCCGTGTGTTTTGTGTTGAGCGCAATACGATGTTGTTTAGATAAGTTAATACGGTGTCGTTTGGCTTAGCGTTTGGTTGTGAGATCTGATAAGCGTGATCGCTGGTGCGCGGGACAATGTATAGCGCTGATTTTCAGATGTCACCAATACTTCGCCGTTTTGGTTAGCGCTTGATGGAGAGATCTGTGGCGCGAGAGTTAGCGTTTAGCGCGTTTGCTGTGGTTTAGATCTTAGTAGCGTAAGTTCCAGATTTCTCCAGCTTTTAACGCTTTTGGTTTTCAGATTTCTCTCTCGTGTGGTTTTAGAGATCAGATATCTCCGTGGTTTTAGAGCGACCTCGTTTTGGGAGTTTTGAAAGCTGTTAGCGCATGCGTGGGATTGCCTATGAAATCTGTTTCTGTCGGTGGTTGTATTAAACAGATTTCTCGTGTGTATATATTGGAAGCTTTGGCCTTCTATCATAGTATCAGATCCCATACTTAGCAAAAATCCTCCCGACTTTCATTCTTCACTCAAACCCTCGGGTACTGTTCACCGTGAGCTTCTCCGGCAAATTCCCGTCATTTCTGGCCATCATTTTGGACGTCGTGGTAGCGTTGGACTCCTTTCGAGAAGCTCTTTCATCCTATACCACTTTGGAGGCTGCAATTGGCTGGTTGTGGAACGCGAAGTTGCTGCCCATTTGTGCGTTGTGTAGTTCAGGTAGAACTTCGTTCTTTTATGATGAGATCTTGTTCCTAGCTTTGAATTAAGCTTCCTGTTAAGTTGTATTGTCGGGATTGGTCGTTGGTTTGAGTGTATGACTCCCAGCCGTGAGTTTCTGTAGATGGCCGTGACTTTCTGTGTAATGCCTGAGATTGTATTGTACGTTGTTTGCTTTGGAAGGTGTTGGAATTAGATTTCTCGGGCTCTTTGTTGTGGTAATCGTTACACAGAATCAAGGTACGGATCTTGAGCTTGAAATCCAGCTTGGATTAGCGTGGGATTTAATGTGAGAGCTGGTTTGCATCTCTGGTTGGGATTTCCATGCATAATTGCTGTGTATTGCTTGCTGTTGCATTTGTGTTATGCTAGCTGCTCTCGGTTTATTGCATACACGCATTTGTTCATGTGCATTTCAGATCCCTTGCTTTGTATCTTGTTGTATTGTTCTGTTGTTTCTTACCAGGATGCGAGGGCGAGCGGCGATACCGCACTCTCATCTCCCTGCTGGGATCTGTTAGCCCTCATGCGCTGAGTGGTTAACTACCACAGTTCATGAGTTTTGCAACGGCAGGTTGAGCTGTTTGATGCATCTGGTATTCGGGTGTGGTGTCAAGGCGAGTGGCTCATTACCACACTTTGAACACACCCCGTGGCCACCATTCGTTGCAGATTCTTGTTGAGCTGTGCTTGAGCTTCCTTGGCTCCCTTTTCGGTTGTAGCCTCCAGCTGTTGTCCGGTGTCTCATGCATAGCATCTGCATTTTATCTTATGCTTTTCTTTAGCTGTTTCAGTTTCTTTCCGTACTGGGGTTTGACCCCATGTCCCTCTGGGGCTTGTTTTGTTTTCCTAGCCTGTTTTAGTTCAGGTTTCCTAGGTTATTCAGCTGGTCGTGGTGCTGACCCAGCTAGAGGTGCCCCAGGAGGTGGTTAGAGTATCCCAGTAGCGTATAGCATATATTTAGGTATCAGTACAGTTAGCCAGGGGATGCCCTGTGCTATTGTTGTATTTTGTTGTACTCAGTTGTGGTTGTTACCAGGTATTTGATACATGTTTATGTTGTACCGTTGGTTGTGGTGGTTTTGTTAAACTGGGATATCTATTTTGAGTATTGTCGTATTTTAAATTATATTGTTTTAAACCGTCAGGCCAAAAGCAAAAATATTACCCGCTTTTTAGTAGCTTCCGCTTGTGTTCGTGTGGTTTTACTCTGTTGTGAGCACGAGGCCTGACATTTTTGGTATCAGAGCTTAAGCTGGGATAAGTTTGATTTCTTTGATCACACTTGAGTCTAGGCACGGTGTCGTGTGTTGCATGTGCTTGATCTATGTGATTATGTGCTGCATATTGTTGTGATATCTATGCTGTATCTATTATCTGTTGCCTTATCCTGTTTAGTGCCTTCGTAGATGCCGCCTGGATGTAGAACTAGAGGTAGGGGGCAGTTTCAGGAGTCGGAGGGACAGAATGAGGATCGGCGTAGTGCTCCTAGTCGTACTCGCAGTAGCCGTGATGAGGAGGATGAGGTTGAGGTTTTGCCGACCCCTGTAGAGAGAATGGACGTTGTGATAGCGAGGTTTCAGAGGATGAATCCTCAGGTTTTCAATGGCGACGAGTCGAGCGAGGATGCAGATTCGTGGCTTCGGAACATCACGGGTCTATTCGATCGTGTCCAGTATGAAGATGAGCTTCGGTTGAGCTTGGTGACCCTTCAGCTTAGAAAGGGTGCAGAGAGCTGGTGGCGAGGTGCTTCTAGTACTTTGTTGGAGACCCGCGTTGGGATTACTTGGGACAGCTTTTGCGAGACTTTTAGGCAGGAGTATGTTCCTGAGTCATACATGAATGCTCGTGAGCGGGAGTTTGATCATCTGGAGCAGGGCTCGATGTCTGTTCGGGAGTATGCTAGGAAGTTTTATTCTTTTTTGGCGTACGTCCCTCATGTTTCTGGCCGGGAGAGGGCCAAGAGGACCAGATTTTTAGAGGGTTTAAATGAGGAACTGTATCATATGGTGCTGACAAGCAAACCCAAGACTTATGCTGAAGCAGTTGATAGTGCCATCGATATAGAGGAGGGTTTTTAAAAGTCGTCGTGCTCGTAGGCAGTTGGTAGCGCATGGTGGTCGTCCTGCTGGTCAGGGAGCGCAGTCTTCACAGTCCTCCCAGTCTGCCCATCAGCCCCAGCAGCAGCAGCAGCCACAGATGGCATAGCAGTCTGGCCGTCAGAAGTTCCGACCCCGGGGTCAACAGTTCAAGAAGAAGTCTAGTTTGGGCTCTTCTGGTTCAGGTAGCTCGAGTAGCAGTGGTTCTCGGGCTGAGTTCTGTGGTTATTGTGATGGCAAGCATCCTTCTACCCAGTGTGTCGGTGTGCAGGGCTCCTACAATCTTTGTGTTCAGTATGGGAATTTCGCTATGGTGTGTCCGTCAGCTGGATCGCAGCTAGCCGCAGCCCCGCCTCAGGGTCCTGGAGGACAGTCTAGGGGTCGTTCCCCTTAGTTTCAGCACCCCAGGATTGGTGAGACTCAGTTCAGGCCGTTACAGCAGCATGGTCCGTCGCGATTCGAACAGTCGTCTCAGCCGTTCTATTCTGGACCTCAGCATGCTCAGGCCAACGTCATTACTAGGGAGCATGCGGAGGAGACGCCGAGCAGGGTGATCGCAGGTACATGTCTTGTTTTTTATTTTCCTGTGCGTGTGTTGTTTTACAAAGGTGCATCGCATTCTTTCATCTCTGATTCTTTTGTTATTGAGCATGGTCTGCATACCATTCCTTTGTGCTATGCTGTTTCTGTTTCTACCGCTGGCGGTGTGAGCCTGTTTTCCCAGGAGGTTTTGTTAAATGACGTTTTGAGATTTAGGGAGCATGTGTTGGTGGCGAATTTGATCCATCTGATGTTGTGGTATTTCGATTGTATCGTTGGGATGGACGTGTTGTCCAACTATAGGGCCTCTGTGGATTGTTTCCATGGGATTGTTCGTTTTAGGCCTTTGTCTGGTGAGAAGTGGGACTTCTACGGCCAGGATTCTCGATCGAAGATCCCGTTAGTCTCAGCGATGGAGATGTTTAGTTTGTTGTCCTTAGGGAATGCTGGTTTCATGATCTACGCTTTGGATGCGTCTTCTTCTTCCCGTGTGCATCTCAGTGATGTTCCCGTGGTGCGACATTTTCCCGATGTGTTCCTGGAGGAGATTCCTGGTGTTCCTCCAAGGCGAGATATTGACTTCAGCATTGAGCTGGTGCCTGGCACAGCTCCGATTTCTCGTGCCCCGTATCGTTTGGCGCCTGCGGAGTTGAGAGAACTCAAGGTGCAGTTGGACGATTTGCTGGAAAAATGTTTTATCAGACCTAGCATGTCGTCGTGGGGAGTGCCCATTTTGTTTGTGAAGAAGAAGGATGGCTCAATGCGATGTGCATTGATTTCCGCCAGTTGAATAAAGCGACAGTTAAGAACAAGTACCCTTTACCCAGGATCGATGATCTGTTTGATCAGTTGCAAGGTTCTGCGGTGTATTCGAAGATTGACTTGCGTTCGGGGTACCACCAGCTGAGAGTAAGAGATCAAGATGTCTCAAAGACTGCTTTTCGTACTAGGTACGGACACTTCGAGTTCCTGGTTATGCCGTTTGGGTAGACCAACGCGCCTGCAGTCTTTATGGATCTGATGAACCAGGTATTTAGAGAGTTCATTGATCAGTTTGTGATAGTGTTCATTGACGACATCTTGGTATATTCTAAGACTCCTTTGGAGCATAAGGAGCACTTGAGAATTGTCCTTCAGACGTTGCGAGACCAGCAGCTGTATGCTAAATTCTCCAAGTGCGAATTTTGGCTGGATCGCGTCGTATTCTTGGGTCATGTTATTTCAGCCGAGGGGATTTCTGTGGATCCCAGTAAGGTTGATGCTGTTTTGAACTGGGAGCGTCCCAGGAATGTGTCGGAGATTCATAGTTTCTTGGGTCTGGCTGGCTATTATCGTCATTTCATCGAAGGATTTTCTAGCATAGCAAAGCCGATGACTCAATTGACTCAGAAGGACAAGAGGTTTGTGTAGACTGAGCAATGCGAGAATGCGTTTCAATTGCTCAAGGAAAAACTGACTACTGCACCTGTGTTGGCTCTACCGTCCGGATCAGGTGGTTTCTTGGTTTGTTCTGACGCTTCGCTCAATGGATTGGGTTGTGTTTTGATTGCAGAATGGTCAGTCATTGCGTATGCCTCACGGCAGTTGAAACCGCACGAGATTCATTATCCAGTCCACGATTTGGAGATAGTAGCCGTGGTCTTTGCGTTGAAGATCTAGCGTCATTACCTGTATGGCGAGCAATTTGTGGTGTACTCGGACCACAAAAGTTTGCAGTATCTGTTTTCGCAGCCTGACTTGAATATGAGACGGCGTAGGTGGATGGACCACAAAAGTTTGCAGTATATGTTTTCGCAGCCTGACTTGAATATGAGACGGCGTAGGTGGATGGAGCTGCTGAAGGACTTTGATTGCGAGATTAAGTATCAGCCTGGGAAATCGAACGTAGTGGCCGATGCTTTGAGCAGGAAGGCAAGTGAGATGCTTGCTTCGTTGTATATTTCTAAGGACCTGGAGCATCTTAACACTACTGGTTGGAGATTCTACCCGGCTGAGGATTGTGTTGTGGTTTCTTCTTTCCAAGTGGAGCCACAAATTGTTTCTAGTATTCGAGGAGCTCAAAGGACTGATCCTTCCATCCACGAGTTGAAGTTGAAGGTCAGGGCTGGAGAACTTAAAGATTATTCTTTTTCTTCTGATGGTTGCTTGAGGTTTCGTGGCAGGCTGGTTGTGCCTAACCTCCTAACCTCATTGATTTGAAGGAGGAGATCCTTCGGGAAGCGCACTGCAGTAGACACAGTGTTCATCCTGGTGCACGGAAGATGTACCACACGTTGAAGCCGCAATTCTGGTGGGCTGGCCTGAAGAGCGACGTTGCTGGGTTCGTTGCTCGTTGTTTGAACTGTCAGATGGTTAAGGCCGAAAGGATGAGACCTGGGGGTCTGTTGCAGAGTTTGGAAGTGCCCCAATGGAATTGGGAGCACATAGCTATGGATTTCGTGACGCATCTGCCTCGTACCAGCAGAGGATGCGATGCTATTTGGGTGGTTATCGACCGATTGTCGAAGTCTGCACATTTTATTCCCTACGGTATGACCTTTTCTTTGAAGAAAATGGCGAAACTGTTCGTGGATTTTGTGGTTAGATTGCACGGTTTTCCTGTTTCGATCATTTCAGACCGAGATCCAAGGTTTACTTCCAGGTTTTGAAAGAGTTTGCAAGTAGCTCTAGGTACCAGATTGGCTATGAGCACAGCGTATCATCCCCAAACGGATGGCCAATCTGATAGAACTATCTAGACATTGGAGGATATGTTACGAGCTGTTGTAATGGATTTTGGAGGTACATGGAAAGACGCGTTGTCTTTAGTGGAGTTTTCCTACAATAACAGCTATCAAGTGACGATTGGTATGGCGCCGTTTGAGGCTTTGTACGGCAGGAAGTGCAGATCGCCAGTGTGTTGGGAAGAAGTGGGGGAGAAGCAGCTATCTGCCCCAGACTTTTTGCAGCAAATGAAGGATCATGTTGATCTAATTCGACAGCGGATGAAAGCTGCCCAGGATCGCCACGCCAGTTAAGCAAATAAGAGGCATCGACCTCTAGAGTTTCAGGTTGGTGATCAGGTATTTCTCAAAGTTTCTCCGTTTCGCAGTGTTATGCGCTTTGGACACAAGGGAAAGTTAGCCCCTCGTTATGTCGGACCGTATGAAATCGTTGAGAGGATTGGCCCGTTAGCGTATCGGCTGTTGTTGCCTCCGGAATTATCTTCTCTACATGATGTCTTTCATGTTTCCATGTTGAGGAAGTATGAGCCAGATCTGTCTCATGTGCTGAGAACTGACGAGGTTGAGCTAGATCAGACGTTGAGTTATCAGGAGTATCCCTTGCAGATCCTTGGTAGAAAAGAGAAACAATTGAGGAACAAAACCATTCCGTTGGTGATGGTGCAATGGAGCAAGCATGGCAGGGAAGAAGCTACATGGGAGCTGGAGGAAAAGATGCAGCGCGAGTGGCCGCATCTATTTGAGTAGCTGTTGTACTAGATTCCTAGTATTGGCAGTAGTTGGTGGTATTTCTTTCCTAGTTGTTGTTATTTGCTTGCTCAGTTATCTTGAACTCTTGGCCATGTGTTAGGCGAATTTCTGTTTAGATAACCTGTTGTTGAGTTGTATTTTCAGAATTGTTGTGTGATTTCGAGGACGAAATCCTTTTTAGTGGGGGAGAAATGTGAGACATGAAATTTAATAAAAGATTAATTGTTGGATTAATCGAATTGTAAGAAATTCTGGATGTTCAAAATTCTTTTTGAAGGTTTTGTTTGCATTTTCGGGTCAGAATTCACATTTAGAACAATTCTAGAAATTTTCGTATTTTTGAGTTTTCGAGGAGAAATCTGATTTTTGTGTGAAATCTGAATTTTTGGTGGGATCTGTTCGATTTCTTGAGAAATCTGGTTGCCGCGCGTAATTGGTAGCACAGTATCAATACGCCGTCATTTTTGTGAAGTCCGTATATCTCGTGGGCAAGAGAGATCTGTTGCGTTGATGTTTAGAGGTCTGCGCAGCGCATTTTTTATCGTAGAAGCTTGTACGTCGTCGTTTAGGAGAGATCTGACATTTCTTTAGCGCTAGGATCTGATGTGCGTGATCGCTGGTGCGCGGGACAATGTATAGCGCTGATTTACAGATGTAACCAATACGTCGCCGTTTTGGTTAGCGCTTGATTGAGAGATCTGTGGCGCGAGAGTTAGCGTTTAGTGTGTTTGCTGTTGTTCAGATCTTAGTAGCGTTAGTTCCAGATTTCTCCAGCTTTTAACGCTTTTGGTTTTCAGATTTCTCTCGCGTTTGGTTTAGAGATCAGATTTCTCCGTGGTTTTAGAGCGACCTCGTTTTGGGAGTTTTGAGCGTTGTTAGCACATGCGTGGGATTGCCTATGAAATCTGTTTCTGTCGGTGGTTGTATTAAACAGATTTCTCATGTGTATATATTGGAAGCTTTGGCCTTCTATCATAGTATCAGTTCCCATACTTAGCAAAAATCCTCCCAACTTTCATTCTTCGCTCAAACCCTCGGGTACTGTTCACCGTGAGCTTCTCCGACGAATTCCCGTCGTTTCCGGCCATCATTTTGGACGTTCGAGGTAGCGTTGGACTCCTTTCGAGAAGCTCTTTCATCCTATACCACTTTTGGAGGCTGCGATTGGCTGGTTTTGGAACGCGAAGTTGCTGCCAGTTTGTGCGTTGTGTAGTTCAGGTAGAAATTTGTTCTTTTATGATGAGATCTTGTTCCTAGCCTTGAATTAAGCTTCCTGTTAAGTTGTATTGTTGGGATTGGTCGCTGGTTTGAGTGTATGACTCCCAGTCGTGAGTTTCTGTAGATGGTCGTGACTTTCTGTGTAATGCCTGAGATTGTTTTGTACGTTGTTTGCTTCGGCTTCGAGGTAGCGTTGGACTCCTTTCGAGAAGCTCTTTCATCCTATACCACTTTTGGAGGCTGCGATTGGCTGGTTTTGGAACGCGAAGTTGCTGCCAGTTTGTGCGTTGTGTAGTTCAGGTAGAAATTTGTTCTTTTATGATGAGATCTTGTTCCTAGCCTTGAATTAAGCTTCCTGTTAAGTTGTATTGTTGGGATTGGTCGCTGGTTTGAGTGTATGACTCCCAGTCGTGAGTTTCTGTAGATGGTCGTGACTTTCTGTGTAATGCCTGAGATTGTTTTGTACGTTGTTTGCTTCGGCAGGTGTTGGAATTAGATTTCTCGGGCACTTTGTTGTGGTAATCATTACACATAATCAAGGTACGGATCTTGAGCTTGAATCCAGCTTGGATTAGCGTGGGATTTAATGTGAGAGCTGGTTTTCATCTCTGGTTGGGATTGCCGTGCATAATTGCTGTGTATTGCTTGCTGTTGCATTTGTGTTATGCTAGCTGCTCTCGGTTGATTGCATACACGCATTTGTTCATGTGCATTTCAGATCCCTTGCTTTGTATCTTGTTGTATTGTGATGTTGTTTCTTACCAGGATGCGAGGGCGAGCGGCGATACCGCACTCTCATATCCCTCTTGGGATCTGTTAGCCCTCATGCGCCGATTGGTTAACTACCACAGTTCATGAGTTGTGCTACGGCAGGTTGAGCTGTTTGATGCATCTGGTATTCGGGTGTGGTGTCAAGGCGAGTGGCTCATTACCACACTTTGAACACACCCCGTGGCCACCATTCGTTGCAGATTCTTGTTGAGCTGTGCTTGAGCTTCCTTGGCTCCCTTTTCGGTTGTAGCCTCCAACTGTTGTCCGGTGTCTCATGCATATCATCTGCATTTTATCTTATGCTTTTCTTTAGCTGTTTCAGTTGCTCTCCGTACTGGGGTTTGACCCCATGTCCCTCTGGGGCTTGTTTGTTTTCCTTGCCTGTTTTTGTTCAGGTTTCCCAGGTTATTCAGCTGGTCGTGGTGCTGACCCAGCTAGAGGTGCCCCAGGAGGTGGTTAGAGTATCCAGTAGCGTATAGCATATATTTAGGTATCAGTATAGTTAGCCATGGGATGCCCTGTGCTATTGTTGTATTTTGTTGTACTCAGTTGTGGTTGTTACCAGGTATTTGATACATGTTTATGCTGTACCGTTGGTTGTGGTGGTTTTGTTAAACTGGGATATCTATTTTGAGTATTGTCGTATTTTAAATTATATTGTTTTAAACCGTCAGGCCAAAAGCAAAAATTTTACTCGCTTTTTAGTATCTTACGCTTGTGTTTGTGTGGTTTTACTCTGTTGTGAGCACGAGGCCTGACACCAGGAGAGGACGAAGAGGAACAAGTTTTTGAGAGGGTTGAGACCCGAGTTGTTCCGTATGGTGTTAGCTGGTTCCCCGACGACGTATGCTGAGGCTGTGGATAGAGCAGTGGATATTGAGGAGAGTCTGATGGAGGTTCAGAATCTGGTTCAGTCGATAGCTGGACGTAGTTTTCAACATGTACCAGAAGCGATGCCTTCTTTCCAATCTCCTCAAGTGCCGCAACAGTCGAATCGTCAGAGGTTCAAGCCTCGAGGGAAACAGTTTAAGAAGCGTTTGAACTCGAGTTTTTCTTGTTCAGTGAGTTCTGATGGCAGTGGATCCGGAGGAGGAGTGACTTGTGGACAGTGTGGAGGTCTTCATATGACTTCTTAGTGTCGTGGAGTTCAGGCTTTTGCCATAACTGTGGGCAGCCTGGACATTTTCCTCGAGTGTGTCCGGCTGGAGGAAAGTCTTTGGGTCAGTCGCAGCAAGGTTCAGTTGGTGGTTCTCACAGAGACCGCAACCTTTTGCTCAGTCCCAACGATCAGGTTTCCAACCCTGTGAACCGTCTTGGTTTGGAGGACCTTAGAGACCTCAGTTTTCGAGACCGCAGCAGGCCAAGGTGAATTCCTTGACGAGAGAGCAGGCTGATGAGTCACCTAGGGGAGTGATTGCAGGTACTTGCTCTATCTTTGATTTTCCTGCACGAGTTTTGTTTGATATGGGAGCATCACACTCCTTTATTTTTGAGTTGTTTTTGTATGAGTGTGGGTTGAGTTCTTTCCCACTGTGTGATGTTGTCTCTGTATCTACCCCTACTGGCATGAGTCTTTTGTCCCGTGAGGTGGTGTTGGATTGTGTTCTTAGGTTTGAGGATCATGTTCTAGTGACTAATCTGATTGTCCTGGAGATAAGAGATTTTGATTGTACCTTGGGAATGGACGTGTTTTCCAGTTATAGAGTGACGGTTGATTTCTTTCATGGTGTATTGAGATTTAGGCCTGAATTTGGAGAGAAATGGGATTTCTATGGTGCTGATTCGCGACCTAAGATTCTTTTGGTGTCTACCATGGAAATGTTTAGTTTGTTGTCGCTAGAGAATTCAGGATTTATGATATATGCCTTGGATGTTTCCCAAGTATCGGGAGTAGGATTGAGCGATGTTCCGATTGCTCGAGGAGAGAAATGGGATTTCTATGGTGCTGATTCGCGACCTAAGATTCTTTTGGTGTCTACCATGGAAATGTTTAGTTTGTTGTCGCTAGAGAATTCAGGATTTATGATATATGCCTTGGATGTTTCCCAAGTATCGGGAGTAGGATTGAGCGATGTTCCGATTGCTCGAGAGTTTCCCGACGTGTTTCCAGATGAGATTCCTGGATTACCTCCGAGACGAGAGATTGAATTCAGCATAGAGTTGGTGCCAAGAACAGCCCCGATTTCTAAATCTCCATATCGATTGCCGCCAGCTGAGTTGAAGGAACTCAAAGAGCAGTTGCGTGATCTTTTAGAGAAGGGCTTCATTAGACCGAGTATGTTGCCCTGGGGAGCTCCGATTCTTTTCGCGAATAAGAAGGATGGATCTATGAGGATGTGTGTGGATTTTCGGCCAGTTGAACAAAGTGACGATTAAGAAAAAGTATCCATTGCCGAGGATTGATGATTTGTTTGACCAGCTGCAGGGATCTGCTGTATACTCTAAGATTGACCTTCGGTCTGGTTATCATCAGTTGCGGATCAGAGACACTGACGTGGCGAAGACGGCTTTCAGGACTAGATATGTGCATTATGAGTTTTTGGTGATGCCATTTGGATTGACGAATGCTCCTGTTGTCTTAATGGATTTCATGAATCACGTCTTCAATGAGTATATTGATCGTTTTGTGATTGTCTTCATAGATGACATCCTGGCGTATTCGAGGAACTTCAGAGAGCATAAAGAGCACTTGAGATTGGTTTTGCAGAAACTGAGGGACTCACAGCTGTATGCGAAGTTCAGGAAGTGGTGAATTCTGGCTGGACAGAGTTGTCTTTTTGGGTCATGTTATTTCAGTGCAAGGGATTTCCGTGGATCCGAGTAAGGTCGAAGCAGTTCTTAACTAGCAGCGACCTAATAGTGCGACTAAGATCCGTAGTTTCTTAGGTTTGGCTGGCTATTATAGGCGTTTTATTGAGAAGTTCTCTTTGATAGCTAGGTCGATGACTCAGTTGACCCAGAAAGATAGAAAGTTTGTTTGGACTGAAGAGTGTGAGTCAAGTTTCCAGTTTCTTAAGGAGAAGTTGACTACTGCTCCTGTGTTGGCCTTGCCCTCGGGTTCTGGAAGTCTTTTAGTTTGCTCTGATGCCTCTCTGAGTGGTTTGGGTTGCGTGCTGATGCAGAACGGGTGTGTGATAGCTTTGCGTCTCGACAGTTGAAATCCCATGAGACGAGATACCCCGTTCATGATTTAGAGTTGGCTGCGATAGTGTTTGCCATGAAGATTTGGCGTCACTATATGTATGGTCAACAATTTGTGGTATACACCGACCACAAGAGTTTTAAGTATATCTTCACGCAGTCAGATTTGAATATGAGGCAACTCCGCTGGATGGAGTTGCTGGAGGATTTCGAGTGTGAGATTCAGTATCAGCCTGGGCGGATGAATTTAGTGGCCGATGCTTTGAGTAGGAAAGCCCAACCTGTGATGTTGACGTCGATGAGTATATCCAAAGTCCATGAGGATTTGGGGACTTCCGGATGGCGTTTTTAGTCAGGTGATAATTGCTTCGTGGTTTCTTCTTTCCTGGTCGAGCCACAGATTGTAGCAGACATTAGAGTAGCGTAGAGGACTGATTCGTATGTTCATGAGTTGAAGATTAAGGCTCAGAATGGTCAGTCTGAAGAGTTTTCTGTTGATTCTGATGGATGCTTGAGATTTCGAGGTTGGTTGGTGGTTCCGAATTTGTTTGATTTGAAGGAAGCCATCTTTAATGAAGCTCATTGTAGTCGATACAGTGTGCATCCGGGCGAGAAAAAGATGTATCATGCCCTGAAGTCTCACTTTTGGTGGGAAGGCATGAGGAATGACATCTCTGGATTTGTAGCTCTACGTTTGAATTGCCAACAGGTCAAGGCTGAGAGGATGAGACCTGGTGGGTTGCTACAGAGTCTAGAAGTGCCTCAGTGGAACTGGGAGCACATCGCCATGGATTTTGTGACTCCTTTGTCTCGATCGAGTAGGGGATGTGATGCTGTTTGGGTTGTTGTTGATAGACTCTCGAAGTCAGTCCATTTCTTTCCCTACGATGTGAGGTGCTCTATGAAGAAGATGGCGCGACTGTACATTGATCATGCGGTGAGATTGCATGGAGTGCCGATTTCGATAGTGTCTGATAGAGATCCAAGATTTACTTCCCAATTATGGAAGAGCTTGCAGGCAGCGATGAGTTCAAGATTGTCTATGAGTACAGCCTATCACCCACAGGCAGATGGTCAATCAGAGAGGATCATTCAGATTTCATAGGATATGTTGCGAGCAGTTGTATTGGATTTCAGTGGTGGCTGGCAGGATTCATTGTCCTTAGTTGAGTTTTCTTATAACAATAGCTACCAGGTGACTATTGGGATGGCACATTTTGAAAGCGCTGCATGGTCGTAAGTATAGATCACCGATCTACTGGTAAGAGATTGGTGAGAAGCAGTTGTCTACTCCTGAGTTTGTGCAGCACAAGAAGGATCAGATTGAGTTGATTCGGAGTAGGATGAAAGCTGGTCAAGATCGACATGCTAGCTATGCTAAAAAGAGACGCAGACCTTTGGAGTTTGAGATTGGCGAACAGTGTTTCTCAAAGTTTCTCCTTTCAAGAGCGTGATGAGATTTAGATTGAAGGGTAAATTAGCTCCTAGATTCGTTGGTCCCTTTGAGATTGCTGAGAGGATCGGACAGTTGGCTTATAGATTGAGGCTGCCTGATGAGTTAGCAGCGATGCATGATGTGTTTCATGTGTCAATGTTGAGGAAATATGATCCAGATCCGAACCATGTGTTGAGGATTGATGAAGTTGAGTTGGATTCTACCCTAAGTTATATTGAATATCCAGTGCAGATCCTGGATAGAAAGGAGAAGCAGATGAGGAATAAGGTTATTCCGTTGGTGATGGTCCAATGGAGCATGCATGGTCGTGAGGAAGCTACCTGGGAATTTGAAGAGAAGATGAGACGGGAGTGGCCTCATCTATTTGAGCGTTGACAGTAGTATTCCATGTAATTTTCTGGATTGCTGATCTCGTATGTGAATGATTTGTGTTGTTGATTAGTGGTTTGTTTAGCATTGAGTATGTTGGGCAGTATGGCATGGGTGTTTTTGGAATGGTGTCTAGTATACTGTGCCGTGAGAATGCCATCTTATTGTGATTGTTGTTCCTCATTATTTGAATCTGGTGCTACGAGTTGATTTTGAGGACGAAATCGATTTCTAGGGGGGAGAATGTGAGGACTAGAAATTGTTAAGTACGATTTATCAACTAATCATATTTGGATTAGGATTAGCTAATTGAGTTTATTTTCACATGTGAGGATTTGGTGATTTTCTGAATTTCATATTTGAATGAAATCTGGATGTTCAGATGTGTCCCTCATGGGTTTGCGTGAATTTCCGCGAGCAGGGAGCGAACGTTGTCGTTGTGGTGCTAGTCAGATATGGCGTTGCAATAGGTAATGCGATGTCGTATAGTGTTTTCAGATTTGACGCTAGCGAGAGTAATCTGTTTAGCGGGGGTGAACAGATGTGAGCGTTTATTTGGTCAAGTTTGGATGAGCGTTAGCGGGATCTATTGTTAGAGTAGATGCCCAACTAGCCAACTTGTGGCGTGTGGGTTTTTTTATTGACTCTTTGTATAACGATCTTTATTTATGAAATTCGTATTGTTTTATGGCATTCTTTATCTTCATTATTTTATAATGTTAACAATTGTCTTGGATAAAGACCTAGAATGCACCATAGTGTATGTTAGATGTGATAGTGATATGATAGCTATCATGAAACACATCTAATAGTCACTGTGTGTTCTAAACTCATTCCTAGTTGATTGGGCCGTCAAAATGAGGATAAGGCCGCCCGAGCTTGCGACTAGCATCTGCGATGGGAAGTATCACGTTTCATTGGTAGGGAACATTGTGATGTTCTGAGAATGCAGATGGATAGTGACCTGGTGATCTATCGAACTACCCTCGTTCGGACTTTCCAAGTGGTTACCATTTGTCGAGTGGATAAGTCCGAGGTCTTGGTTGTACAGATTAGCCCTCACTACTCGAAACGTCATTGAGACTCTACATGATAGGTGCCTCACTTTGACACGTTTACCGACTCAGTTGGGGTCATTAGGTGGCGGGATTGGGTGAGGTCCCGATGCGTGTAGGAGTCGATACTTTGTTGTCGAGGATTCACCGCTCGCCTTTGTGCGTGGATATCCTATGCTATCTGAGGAGATAATAGTGTGATAAATCTCTGGCCAGAGTACTAGATATGTTTTAGGTAAATGGTTTTACCTAGTAACACACGCGATGTCACTATTTGATCTCCGAGATGTATGCATGGTTATTGGATCTCTAGCGACTCTCGATTTAGCAATGGTCGTTGATCTGATCTGGATATATGTGTTGAAAGGACCGTACTGTACGCTAACCATGACCGACTGGTTCTTGCAGGCACTATCAGTGATACCTAGGGGATCATGGGGCGATGTTTCTAGGTGCTTTACCATGATCCGATTGGTCAGTCCGAAATTGTGATTTCGGAGTCGCAATTGTTGTGGCCCACGCTAGCTGTATCCCTGAACCATTGAGTGTCACACAAGT
>KV014016.1:424024-436320 GCA_001598015.1 Dorcoceras hygrometricum
CTGACGAAGGAGTCCTGTTTCCAGTCGTGGACCGGATTAGGAGATCTACCGCCGCCAACCTTTGAAGTGCCGGTTTCCCTGTGAAACTGGTCGGAGCCAGGCGCCTAGACGCCAGCAAGGTAACGCTCTAAAACATCCTATGAATGTTTTATTGCTTTAGTTATTATGTATTGACCGTTGCCGGTGAAATTTTTTAAAATTTCCGCTGCGCCCCGGAAAACGGGATCCGGATCCGCCGCTGTGCGAACATCTATTGCAAGAGCGGGACCCCTATGCTACGTCGTTTTGTTAAGTAGCACGACACCGTTTTGATTAGAAGCACGTGTTTTGTTTGGAGAGTCAGACCCGATATAGTGTAGTCAGATGTGAGTGACAGCTGAGGTCAGATTTGAGGGATTTCTACCTAAGAGATGGGATCTGAATTTGTTGGTGATTGATTTTCACTGTAGCTTGGACTTGGAGATTTAAATTAATTGTCGATCAGCACTTACAGTATTTCGAACCTGATATTTCTTATCTTCATCCCGATAACCCTCGATTGGTACTGTTCATCCGAACCCTATTTTCATCGATTGTCGTCGTGTTTCATCGCCGTTTGGAGCAAGATTGGTAGCGATGAGCTCATCTTCTCTAGATCGTTCGATTGATACCAGTATGGACACTGGTGTCGCCGAATTTGAGGAGCGCAAAGTTGTTGCGGTGTTCGTGTATCTTCGCGATTGTTAACCCATAGTTCTTCTGTTCTTTAGCAGCTTTGGGTAAGTATTTCTTTCAATTTTAAGCTTCGTTGAGAGCTGAGTGGCGCTCTGTAGAGTTGAGGTAGCTGAGTAAGCTACGAGGCTTTAGAATTTAAGCTGTATGAGTTCAGATTTGAGTTGATATTGAGATATCTTAACATATTTTAGTTGGTAGTGGTTTCTGTTGATTTCGTCGTGAAGCTGCTAGGGCAGTAGACTTGTGCTGGTTGCTGCGCCCTTGTTTTTGTAAGATTTGTTGAGGTAGAAGCTGAGTTGAGGTACGAATTGAGCTACAATTAGCAGCTTTGTTATCATCTTTGGGATATTTCTTTCGTGTATTAGCTGCTGTGCTTTGTGTTGATTGTATGATGATCCTGTGCTCATATCTGTTTGTGCATGAGATATATGTATGATTTTAAGCATGAGTTTGCTGTGTATTCACGCATACATATTGAGCCTGATTCCTTTGAGAGCTGAATTCCTCTGCACGTTGAGATAGGCCGGCTGATTCGTCGCGCCTGAAAGGTCCAACACTGCTTTTGATGTGGTGGTCGGCTGAGCTGTCGTGCCTGAATACCACTGCCTTGTGATGGTCGGCTGAGTCATCGCACCTGAGGATAACAAGATGATGATGATTGATGAGATCTTTACAGCTGAGTCGTTGTGCTCTTCTTCTTGTCTACCGATGATTCTTGGTAGCCCTTTCATGCGTTGCACGATGGAGATATTGCATTTTATGATATGATAGATGCTTTTATTGTGCTCTTCGTACTGAGATTTGACCTCGTTCATTTTCCCTGTTTTGGGATGTTTTGGTCGACGTTGGCCAATACAGGTTCTTCAGGTAACCAGGCTTGACAGAGTGGAGCTTCAGCTGGTCGATCCCCTTTTTGATTCGAGTCTCAGTTGTATTGATATATATATATTGAGCCATGGGATGTCCTGAGCCTTTATTTAATTGGGGGATCTGTAGTTGATTGACTACTTGTGTTATTGTATGTTGTTTGAGTTTTGAGTTAAACTCTTATTTTGAGTATGAATGTATTTTGAATGATATTGGATCAGGCCCATATTCGAAAATTTTTAGCCCATATTTTTATGATGCTTCCGCATATTTGTGACTAATTGATGTATTAGCGCACCAGACCTAAAACTAAACATGACTTGGCCCATGACTTTAAAATTGGACTTTAAAAAGTTTCTAAAATATTTACTCCTTTACTTGAAAATCAAACATAAAATACTAAATAAAAATCCCATTGACCACAATTTTGAATTTAAAATTAATAAAAATATTAGGCTCATAAAATAATTTTAGTTTGGCTTTAAAACATTTGACCTAAAATTCTTAAAATTGGACCTAAAACTTTAAAATTAAAATACCCAGTCCAGAAATAAAATAAGTCGGACCAAACATAAAATGTTTTGACTCAAACCTCAACAAACCGACCCGGTCCGACCGAACCGACCCATCGGTCCAACCGAACCGGCCCAAGCCCATGCAAAGGAACCCTAACCTAGCCGCATGCACGCCGCCCGCGACCACCCAAGGCTTCTTCCCTTTGGCCGCTTTGCTCCGGCCACCCCCATGGATCTCAAATGTTAAACGTAGATCAAATCAAGTCACATACAATTCATGCATTCATTCATTCAAAACAGTATATTATAGCTTAAATGATGAGAAAAATGGGAGATATAACATGCCTTGATTGGAGAATATTTCAGACACTGCGTTACCGGGATGGAGGACAAGCGGTGGGACGATCAAACCTTGAAATTCACACCAAAAACATGAAAAATCTCAAGCTCAAGGGGAGAGGGTGAAATGAGGTGGCTTGGAGAGTGGGGGAGGATTAGGGTTTTTGAAATTAGAGTGGAGGGAAAATTGAGTTGTGCCAAAAAAAAACCCCCTCTCAAGGATTTAATTAGGAAATAAAAGAGTTTTTCCAATACTAACCCTCACTAATTAAAAAAAATTGGATAAAACTCTAAACATAGGCTTTAAAATTCTTAATTTCCATAATATATATAGCCTCCTCAATTTTAAAATATAGGAAAGTCCATCAAAACAGCTTGTATAGGCGAAAAACGGGTTCCCCTCGGCAATAATGCATAAAAACCTTATTTTTCAGAAATTGCTGCTTAAAAATAATAAAGTTGTTCATAAAAGTATGAGGAAAATTTTCAAATAATTTTCAACTCAGTCGTCCCCAGTCTCGTCAACGCGTTCGTAGCTCCAATGGGCTAAAAACATAACATGCATACCATGAAACATTAAACTATAAATAAATCACATAAAATAGCATATAATTTTCTAAAAAAAATTTCCCCCTAGTCATGCACTCATTTCCACGTAATTAGGATTCCTGGGCGTTAAAACTCTCCCCATATAGGAATTTCATCCCCAAAATTAGATTACGTACCGAAAAGCTCTGGATAGCACGTCCGCATATCGGCCTCGGTCTCCTAGGTAGCCTCATCCTCTGAGTGATTTTGCCATCGGACCTTGACCATCGGAATACTCCGCGTCTGCTCCCCTCTCGAGTCAAAATCTGAACTGGTCTCTCCTCGAAAGATAAGTCTGGTGCTAACTGGAGTGGCTCGAAGTCCAACACATGCGATGGATTCAGGACGTATTTCTGCAGCATCTGCACCGCTGATAGACTAGGTGGTAGTGCTACTCGATAGGCAAACGTACCAACCCTCTCCAGAATCTCAAATGGCCCAATAAACCTCAGACTGAGCTTGCCCCTCCGGCCAAAGCGCATCACGCCTTTCATGGGCGATATCCTCATGAATACATGGTCCCCAACAGCTAACTCTAGATCTCATCGTCAGAATAGTTATGATGATCAGAGATGATGAGATCTGGAGTTAGATATTGGGGACCATGTATCGGCTGTCTGCTGTACCAGCTCCAGACCAGTCAAAACTCTCTCTCCAACCTCGTCCTAGTGCACGGGAGACCTACACCTCCTCCCGTACAAAGCCTCATATGGAGCAATCCCAATCGATGCCTGAAAGCTGTTGTTGTACGTTAACTCTACCAGAGGCAATCTAGAATCCCACGTACCCTGGAAATCTATCACACACGCTCTCAGCAAATCCTCAAAAATCTGGATAACTCTCTCCGACTGGCCATCCGTCTGTGGGTTAAAAGCTGTACTTAATGACAACTTAGTCCTCGAATCTGCGTGCAATCTCCTCCAAAACGCAGATGTAAACCTAGTGTCCCGATCTGACACTATAGATACTAGTATGCCATGCAGCATGACAATCTCCCTAATGTAAAGCTCCGCGTACTGAGTCAATGTGAAAGTGGTCTTCACCGATAAGAAATGCACTGACTTGGTTAGTCTGTCCACAATCACCCATATCGATGTGTATCCTCTGGGACTCCTCAGTAATCCGGCCACAAAATCCATCATGATGTTCTCCCATTTCCACTCGGGAATAGGGAGTGGCTGTAATAACCTTGCCGGTCGCTGATGCTTTTCCTTGACCTGTTTATAGGTCAAGCACTCAGATACGAATCTCTCAATATCCTTCTTCATCCCCGGCCACCAATAGAGCGTCTGTAAATATCTGTACATCTTCGTACTCCCTGGATGGATGGAGTACGTCGATGCATGAGCCTCAGATAAGATCTCAGCTCTCAACTGCTCAGTACTAGGCACCCACATATGGCTTCTGAAACGAACGATCTCATCCTCAACTGTATACAGCCTTCTTCCTCTGGCCTCATCTTGCTGTCTCCACTGCTGCAACTACTCGTCAGAAGCCTGCCCATCTCTAATCCGATCTCGAAGAGTCGGCTAAATAGTGAGTGCTGCCAAACTCGATGCACAGCATCCTGAATAGAACTCTAGCCCAAATCTCTGAATCTCAACCTGTAGTGGCCTCTCGACTGATAAGAAAGCCACCACTGAAGTCTTACGGATCAAGGACTTCCACCACATTAGCTTTACCCGAATGATAGCAAATGTCACAATCATAGTCCTTCACCAACTCTAGCCATCTGCGCTGCCTCATGTTCAGCTCCTTCTGTGTGAAGAAGTACTTGAGGCTCTTATGCTCGGTGAAAATCTGACACATCTCATCGTACAAGTAGTGTCTCCAAATCTTCAGTGCGAACACTACAGCTGCAAGCTCCAGATCATGTGTCGGATAATTCTGCTCATAACTCTTCAACTGCCTCGAGTCATATGCGATAACCTTGCCACCCTGCATCAGCACTGCATCTAACCCTCTCAGGGAAGCATCTGTATACACCATGAACTCCTCGTGATCCACTGACATCGCTAAAATTGGCGCTGAAGTGAGAGCCTCCTTTAGCTGATCAAAGCTCCTCTGACACTCAGTACTCCACACATACTTCGTATTATTCTTGGTCAGGGTTGTCACTGGCACTGAAATCTAAGAGAAGCCCTTGATAAACTTGCGGTAGTATCCTACCAAACCCAAGAAACTGCGAATCTCCGTTGCATTCTTTGGAATCCTCCAGTTCTGTACTGCCTCCATCTTCGATGGGTCAACAGAAACCCCATCTCAAGAAACGATATGCCCCAGAAACTTCACCGGCTTGAGCCTAAACTCGCACTTTCTGAACTTAGCATACAATCTGTGTGAGGTCTGAATCGCTAATATTTATTTGGACAATTAGTCGGTGTTAGGATCAAGCGCTTACCACTAGGCCAAAAGCTATAGCTGTTAGCCAAGGTGCAACTTTATTTCCTTATAATGTGGTAGCGCAGAGTGCACCTATTATGTGCGTTAGGGTTGGGCTGTTAGGCCCATGAGTCAGGGGATGTGCGTGTCTAACTGCTGGTGTTGTCTCAATTTCCTTACAGCAAATTGACGTAGGAGAACTTCCCAGGAGGTCACCCATCCCAGTACTGCTCTCACTACTCAACAGTCGGGCGTTGGATTAGACTTGAAGAAGAGCTAGTTGATTTGTGCATGAAATAGCTCTGATCTGGTTCATAGAACAGTCAAATATGGTTGGTTGAGTGCTCAAGAATCGTGTCGTGAGCAATTCTGGGAGCGCAGAGTTGGATATTTGGAGTTATAGTGAAGCGACCTCGTTCTGGGAGAAACCTGATTTGAGGGTGAAATCTGATAGTACTGTTTAGACCGGTCGATTCATGGTTTTAGTGTAAATCGGTGCGGTTTGTGAGTATCGACCGAAGAAGATCTGAATGAGTGTGAGCGGGTCGTTCGGATCTGGGTCGCGATGTGACGCCGTTTAGTGATACACGTGTATGAACTAGTTGGATTGTTGTACGATTTTGTTTAGAGGAATCAGCTGAGATGTGAGATCTGGATGTGTGAGAGCTGGTTGGTTACAGGAGCTGGATTGCGGTGCGACTCCGTTTTGAGAAACCAAATCTGGGTGCGAGCTGGTCGCTTTGAGCGTATACACGTGCGACGTCGTTTGATAGTAGCGCGCTGGTATATCGTGTAATGCCCAGAATCATTAATAAGAGGATTAGTTGAGTAATTTCGACATTTAAGAATTTGATGAAGTGTGAATATGAGCTCGGATTTCTTCTGGAAGTGTTGGGTGATTCAGGAACTGGGTATCATTAAATCGCGCTAAGTATGAGAACCAGACGAAGTAACCAGGCGAAGCGATTTGATAAAATCAGCAGCAGGTTACTGTAGCTCGCGACTGGTGGAATTTTGAAATTCAGTTGAAGCGTTAGTGTTGATTTCAGCTGGAAGCAAACGTGCGAATGCCAGAGCTAATAAGAAAGCGCCACGTGTTGGTTACTACACATGGAATCAGCAGCAAGAATTTCTTACGCATCTGCTGGTTTATGTACCTGCTGGTCATTGATGTGTATCTGCTGGTTATTGATGTATCGGCTGGTTGATGATGACGTAGGTACGACGTCGTCGTTTTGGTAATAAACGCAAACCATTCGAGGTGAAAATGGTTCCAGCTGAGAGAATAATACGACAACGTTTTGACTCATGAACAGGAACCTCGATACGATGTCGTTTAGCAACCAGACGAGGAATTGGAAATCAGTCGAGAGATTGTGGTATCTGCTGATTATCCAGTCGAGGGAACGATGCGACACCGTTTTTATTATAACCAGGAAATGTTGATACGATGCCGTTTCGACTAATGTTGCGAAATCAGCCGTTGGAATAAGAGTGCGACCAGCTGCTGGTTTCTTTTAATCGAAGTAGTACCAGCTGAGGATACGTAACGACGTCATTGAGATTAGTTATAACGACATCTTTTGAATTTTGAAGTGTTGCGACTGGATTTATGTTCCGACTGGATTTATGTTGCGACTGGATTCATGTTGCGACTGGTTGCGACAACAGCTGGTTGTTGCTTCTGTTGAAGAACAAGAGAATGATATTCGAACAGCAACTGAGGACGATCAACAGCAGTTGAGGAATCTGTTTATCGTTATCCACTTTCGAAGAGGTGGGAGTATATCTTGTTTGAATACTCAGCATGACACGTGGAACTCGAATTTAATACGTTGGAAATGCTGCAGAAATACAGAGATCGTTGTCTATAAATATGTGACGCCCGAACCCAACGGGGCCACGAGAATTGGGTAAATAAAAATTTTCGAATAAAAGAAGGGCTAAAAGATAATTCGCTATAGGCTGTATTTCCTATAACTTGAAAGAAACAAAACAAACGACGAGATCAAGGATCAGCAGGTACTTAAGTTGCGCGCTAACTGCTAAAAACATTTGCGAAAAAACAGTTTGTATTGATAATTTGCAATTGCGATTACAACAGCTGCTATTCTAAGTAAATATACAACCGTTGCTACTGATCTAATACAGTACAATCTATTCAAAACGATACAACTTAGACACGGAAAACGTAGGCCTTGGATAAACACATTGCCACTCATCTGCTGATTCAAGTTCCACCTGCTGTTCCTCCTTCAGCTGTCGTACCTGCACCATTTTAAAAGCTAGTGAGCCTAAAGGCTCAGCAAGTAAAACCTGAGTAATAACAATTTCATAAAACGCAGGCAGACATCTGTACAATGCATATGTTAAGGAACTTCAATAAACAATGTCATTTTCGTAACTATCTATGCCATAATCTAAAATATCTTTTGTTCCTCAACAATCCTTTCTTTAAACATTCCTGTAAATCATCGGGTTCCATCATTTTAAACATTTGCTTCACATTTTAAAACTTTACTGAGTATCGAATTTGACTTTGGAAATATATCGTTAAAATGGAACTGGTTGAAAGAAAACCAGTCGCAAAGGAATAGTACCAGTCGCAAAACTAATACCTGCTGAATGAACAGCACCAGTCGCAACAAATAGAAACCAGTCGCGAGGTCTTTTAAATAAGTATAAAGTGAAACGATGTCGTTGGAGTGATCACCAGATGAAATAACAAGACTACCTGCTGGTTTTTCTATGACTTAAAGGAACGACGTCGTTAACGCGTCAATCAGTCGCAAGGAATACGCTAATCGATCAGCTGCAATAAAAAGCGCTAACACGTGTATATAAATGAATAGTACCAGTCGCAAGACTAATACCTGCTGAATGGAACAGTACTTAAGACGAATAAAGCAACTGCTGATTTATCACTATGGAATGCATCTGCTGATGAACAGTGCATCTGCTGATTTTTAGGACTGGGTTTCCTGAAAACAAAGCAACAAAGAAACAACCAAGCCCCGGAGGGACATGGGGTTAAACCCCAGTACGGAGAGCAAACATAAAACAGCAAATAACAGCAAGAATAAAATGCAGATGCTATGCATGATAAGGGGAACAACAGTTCAGCGGGATCTGACAAAATAAAATAGTGGCCACAGGGTGTGTTCCCAGTGTGGTATTTAGCCACTCGCCAGGACACAACACCCGAATACCAGATGCAATAAACAACTCCCTTGCTGTTGCTCAACCTATGAACTGTGGTAGTTAGCCACTCGGCGCATAGGGGCTAATTCAACCCAGCAGGGGAATGAGAGTGCGGTATCGCCGCTCGCCCTCGTATCCTGGTAAGAAAAACATAGCAACAAAGACGGCAACAATGGCTGAAAAGGGAGGCAAATGCGTGTATGCCCATGCTGGAAGATGTGAACATATCAACAATATGCACAATAATAACAAAACCAACAGCATACACCATATAACACACGGCAACCCAAAACATAGCCTCAGCAGGCAACAACACAGGGCAGCCAACAGATAGCCATCTCGCAAATATCCAAGCCATCACCATGCTGGAATTTATAAGCTCAAATCCGTACCTTGACTTGCTGAATTACAATTACCACTGAAAGAGATCCCGAAGACTCTAATAAAACCCCAAAACCAGAACGTAGCTCTACCCGGTCGACACGATACTTCGAACGGCAGCAACTTCGCGTTCCTCGACTAGCCAATGACAGCTCCTACAACTGGTACTAAAAGAAAGAGCTTCTCGAGAGGAGTCCGACGCTACCTCGCACGAGCAAAACACCCACCGAAGACGGCGAGAATCACCGGATGAAATCAACGGTGAACAGTGCTAGGGTTCAAAACAAAGAACGAAAGTAGGAAAATATTCTAAGTGTGGGATTTTTGCATCCCAACTCAAAGACCAAGTCTTTAAATATATAAATCCCGCCTCTGCTGAAATCTTCAAAACAACCCACCGACAAAAATCAGCAGATGCAATTGGGCCGGTTCAAGCCCATCACACCTACATATACATGAGTGCCTAGGGTTGCATGACACACTTAAGCATCACACAAACCCTAGACACTAAGCCGCCCCCCCCCCCCTCTCCACTTCCTCCTCTCGGCCGCCGCTCCTCCACGCGTCGCCCGCCGGCCGCCATTGCTCACGTGATTGGACTTGTTCCGATCACGTCGAAGAGGAGATTCCATCCATGGTAAATTCGTCAGGTCTTCTAGTGCAGGCTGACGAAGGAGTCCTTTTTCCAGTCGTGGACCGGATTAGGAGATCTACCGCCGCCAACCTTTGAAGTGCCGGTTTCCCTGTGAAACTGGTCGGAGCCAGGCGCCTAGACGCCAGCAAGGTAACGCTCTAAAACATCCTATGAATGTTTTATTGCTTTAGTTATTATGTATTGACCGTTGCCGGTGAAATTTTTTAAAATTTCCGCTGCGCCCCGGAAAACGGGATCCGGATCCGCCGCTGTGCGAACATCTATTGCAAGAGCGGGACCCCTATGCTACGTCGTTTTGTTAAGTAGCACGACACCGTTTTGATTAGAAGCACGTGTTTTGTTTGGAGAGTCAGACCCGATATAGTGTAGTCAGATGTGAGTGACAGCTGAGGTCAGATTTGAGGGATTTCTACCTAAGAGATGGGATCTGAATTTGTTGGTGATTGATTTTCACTGTAGCTTGGACTTGGAGATTTAAATTAATTGTCGATCAGCACTTACAGTATTTCGAACCTGATATTTCTTATCTTCATCCCGATAACCCTCGATTGGTACTGTTCATCCGAACCCTATTTTCATCGATTGTCGTCGTGTTTCATCGCCGTTTGGAGCAAGATTGGTAGCGATGAGCTCATCTTCTCTAGATCGTTCGATTGATACCAGTATGGACACTGGTGTCGCCGAATTTGAGGAGCGCAAAGTTGTTGCGGTGTTCGTGTATCTTCGCGATTGTTAACCCATAGTTCTTCTGTTCTTTAGCAGCTTTGGGTAAGTATTTCTTTCAATTTTAAGCTTCGTTGAGAGCTGAGTGGCGCTCTGTAGAGTTGAGGTAGCTGAGTAAGCTACGAGGCTTTAGAATTTAAGCTGTATGAGTTCAGATTTGAGTTGATATTGAGATATCTTAACATATTTTAGTTGGTAGTGGTTTCTGTTGATTTCGTCGTGAAGCTGCTAGGGCAGTAGACTTGTGCTGGTTGCTGCGCCCTTGTTTTAGTAAGATCTGTTGAGGTAGAAGCTGAATTGAGGTACGAATTGAGCTAGATTTTAGCAGCTTTGTTATCAGCTTTGGGATATTTCTTTCGTGTATTAGCTGTTGTGCTTTGTGTTGATTGTATGATGATTTTGTGCTCATATATGTTTGTGCGTGAGGTATATGTATGATGTTTGTTGTGCATTCACGCATACATATTGAGCCTGATTCCTTTGAGAGCTGAATTCCTCTGCACGTTGAGATAGGCCGGCTGATTCGTCGCGCCTGAAAGGTCCAACACTGCTTTTGATGTGGTGGTCGGCTGAGCTGTCGTGCCTGAATACCACTGCCTTGTGATGGTCGGCTGAGTCATCGCACCTGAGGATAACAAGATGATGATGATTGATGAGATCTTTACAGCTGAGTCGTTGTGCTCTTCTTCTTGTCTACCGATGATTCTTGGTAGCCCTTTCATGCGTTGCACGATGGAGATATTGCATTTTATGATATGATAGATGCTTTTATTGTGCTCTTCGTACTGAGATTTGACCTCGTTCATTTTCCCTGTTTTGGGATGTTTTGGTCGACGTTGGCCAATACAGGTTCTTCAGGTAACCAGGCTTGACAGAGTGGAGCTTCAGCTGGTCGATCCCCTTTTTGATTCGAGTCTCAGTTGTATTGATATATATATATTGAGCCATGGGATGTCCTGAGCCTTTATTTAATTGGGGGATCTGTAGTTGATTGACTACTTGTGTTATTGTATGTTGTTTGAGTTTTGAGTTAAACTCTTATTTTGAGTATGAATGTATTTTGAATGATATTGGATCAGGCCCATATTCGAAAATTTTTAGCCCATATTTTTATGATGCTTCCGCATATTTGTGACTAATTGATGTATTAGCGCACCAGACCTAAAACTAAACATGACTTGGCCCATGACTTTAAAATTGGACTTTAAAAAGTTTCTAAAATATTTACTCCTTTACTTGAAAATCAAACATAAAATACTAAATAAAAATCCCATTGACCACAATTTTGAATTTAAAATTAATAAAAATATTAGGCTCATAAAATAATTTTAGTTTGGCTTTAAAACATTTGACCTAAAATTCTTAAAATTGGACCTAAAACTTTAAAATTAAAATACCCAGTCCAGAAATAAAATAAGTCGGACCAAACATAAAATGTTTTGACTCAAACCTCAACAAACCGACCCGGTCCGACCGAACCGACCCATCGGTCCAACCGAACCGGCCCAAGCCCATGCAAAGGAACCCTAACCTAGCCGCATGCACGCCGCCCGCGACCACCCAAGGCTTCTTCCCTTTGGCCGCTTTGCTCCGGCAACCCATGGCCGGAGCCCGCCGACTGGACCACCCTCAGGTTACACAACGCACACACGAACCAAGCAAAGGTGGCGACGTGCGCCGCATCGAGCGAGAGGCCAAGTTCGATGGCCTTGGCTTGTTCAGGCCATCGAAACACCCAATCCATCGACCTTGGACCACCATTAGACCACCTAGAACCGAGACATAGTCCCTATAACAATCCATGACCGATACATCACAAGAAACGGATCAATAACGTGTTGAAAATTATGAAACATGCATGGATCTCAAATGTTAAACGTAGATCAAATCAAGTCACATACAATTCATGCATTCATTCATTCAAAACAGTA
>KV014017.1:0-12799 GCA_001598015.1 Dorcoceras hygrometricum
TTCGAAAAGCAGTCTTCGATATGTCTTCATCTCTTACTCGCAATTGATGATATCCGGATCTCAAATCGATCTTTGAATACACTGTCGATCCCTGCAACTGATCAAATAAATCATCTATTCGTGGCAAAGGATATTTATTCTTTACCGTTGCCTTATTCAGTTGCCTGTAGTCAATACATAACCTCATTGATCCATCTTTCTTTCTCACAAATAACACTGGAGCACCCCAAGGAGAAACACTTGGTCTAATGTATCCCTTGGTACGAAGATCCTCCAGCTGCTCCTTCAATTCCTTCAATTCAATTGGTGCCATTCGGTATGGTGCTTTTGATATTGGTTGTGTACCTGGTATCAATTCAATGCTGAAGTCTACCTCTCGATATGGAGGTAATCCTGGGATTTCGTCAGGAAAAACATCAGCAAACTCGCAGATCACTGGTATATCAATCAAATTCGGGCTATTTTTCTTCATATCTATTGCATAAATCAGGAATCCCTCCGCTCCTTTCTGCAATATATTATTCATGGTAATAGCAGAGACCAAAGGAATTCTGGCTCGTGAGCCCTTACCATAGAATTTCCATTCATCAGCTTTCTCTGGTTTGAATCGAACCACCTTCTGAAAACAATCTACTGTTGCCCTGTACTTGGTTAACATATCTATGCCAATGATACAACCAAAATCAGATAACCCAAGCACAACACAATCAATTTCCATTTTATGACCCTCAAAATGTACCACACAATTTCTGACGGCTTTGATCGATAACATTCTCTTTCCCAGAGGTGAAGAAACTGACACCATCTCAGCTAAGGGTTCAGCAGGTAACTCATGTGATGCAATAAAGTGTTCCGAAATAAATGTATGTGAATCACCCGTATCAATTAACACATAAGCAGGAAAATTGCACAAATAGCAGTTACCTGCAATAACATCATCAGGAGCTGCTTGTGCTTGTTCTTCAGTCAAAGCAAACACTCTTGCTTGCTGTTTAGGAGGTTGACTTACTGTTTGGCTTCCTCCTTGTCTACCCTGCTGCTGATTCTGGGGTTGAAATGAATGCCCAAAGGAGGCTTGCCTTTCTGGCATTGGCATTGTTCTTGCTATTCCCGGATTCTGTGTATTCCCAGAATCACGTTGAGGACAAATTCGTGCAAAATGTCCAGGTTGATTGCAATTGCGGCAAAGACCAGACACTCCTCTACATTGGTCTGTAGCATGTCTGCCTCCACACTTGGTACAGTAATTGCCAGATTTTTGTCCAGATTCATCTGGTTAAAATCACTCGAACTGGAAGAACTGCTGGTACCAGATCGTTTAAATGGTTTTCCTTTCCCCTTAAAGTACTTCTTTTTCCCACTACTGCTGCTTCCAGCATCAAATCGAGGGGGTAGTGGAATCTGTGGGTTCTCTTGTGCTGCTTTGGCTGCTGCTGGCACAAATTGTGCTCTTCGCTGCCTTAGCAATCCAGCTTCTGCTCCTTTTGCTCGATTCAACGCATCGGCAAAAGTATTTGGTCTTCCAGTATTCACCAAGGTGAATACATCCGGATTCAACCCATTAATGAATTGATCCGCTTGTACTTCATCACTTATGGCAACATGAGGAGCAAATTTCAGTAAACTTGTGAATTTGGCAACATATTCCTCTATATTCAACTGCCCTTGTCGCAAGTTCGCAATTCCGCTCCTTTATCCTTCCTATACGAAACGGGGAAAAATCTTTGATAGAAAGCTGTTCGAAATACTGCCCAAGTAATCACAGTACCCTGATTTTCAAGCGCTTTCTTTGTTGCCACCCACCAACTTTTTCCCAATACCATGCAACTGGTGTATAATCAGTTTCACCCGACGATCATCGGTGTAATCAAGTGCTTCAAATAGCTGTTCAATATCTTCTAGCCAATTCTCACAATCAATAGCACTTTCTGTTCCTGTCAAAGTCGGGGGTTTAAACGACTGGAATCGTTTTAACAAAGTTTCCATCGGAGTAGCAGCGACATTCAATACATCAGTCGATGTACTACCCTGCTCTGTCTGTCTGTTGTTTGTTCTTCGAGGAGGCATATCTATAAATAAAACAGACTTGTTCATCATTTCTCATCAATCAATAATAAGTCAATCTCAGTCCCTCCTCTGATTAGCATACATGAATGTACTGCTGCTCAAGAGATCGAGTTCTGATTCATACTTCTCTTCGGTATATTCTTACCATTAATTCACCATAATCATGGTGATATAAATTCAAAAGCAGCAAGACATATACCATACAAGCATGCAATTCAGTTGTTATTTAATCTACTCAGTCAGGAAGAACTCGATCTTTACCATTAATTCACCATAATCATGGTGATATAAATTCAAAAGCAGCAAGACATATACCATACAAGCATGCAATTCAGTTGTTATTTAATCTACTCAGTCAGGAAGAACTCGATCTACCCCCACTCATCTACTTCTAATGATGTAGTAGGTTCTGATACCACCTGTTGTGAGGCTCTCTGCTCACAATTAATCTTCTAATCTCATCTTATGGGTGTTTAGTTAGCATCTAATTTAACCTTCGAATTTAAGTAATGAACGCTGGAAAATCCATGTTTTTTTTTATAGTTGGTCCCATCAGCTGGTCCTGGGTAACAATACAAGACTACGTTTGTTTTTCAAAAGCTATTTATGTATAACAGAACAAGCCAGTACAAGTAAGTATTACATGTAACGTTTGCTAATACAAAAGCTGACCAGCAGCAGTAAAACCAGGTTCCATCTTAACGCTAACTATATCAATGCTATGCTAACTGCTGATTTCTAACGGTTCTTCTTCATTGTTGCGTTTCGTTTAGTTAGCCAGCTCCCACTACTCATGCCCCACCTCAGTTCAGCTCTCGTCTACCTGTTGTCATGCACACACACAAAACAAAACAACAGCCGGATAAACTCCGGTGAGAATCATCTCAGTATAATCAGCAGGCATGAATAATAGCAACAAAATGAATAACACTTTATCAATCTGTAAAACAAATGCAATGTAATGAAATGATTCTCGTTCTCTTCTTCGATCTCAGAATTGATTCCATTTCAGTTCGACGCCATCAAGATTCGTATCCGATCTTGACATGAATATTCATCTATCGAAACCATCTCCGGCTTCGAAAATCAGGCCAACTCAGTCCTGGGCATTAGAATCAATTCAATTCTCTTCAATATGCAATGTCATGCAAATACAAAAGATCCACTACCTGTGATGGATCGACACATACACAATTCAAGTTCTAAGTCAAGAACAGTAATCAAACATGTATGTGATTGTGGGGATCCGGATCCGCCCCCCGGCCAGGCAGCGGAAGAACAATAGAATGAAAACCGGGAGGCGATCAATACGAAAAACAAATGACATACTACGACATTCATAGGATGTTTAAGCGGATTACCTTGCTGGCACTTGTGCCTGGCTCCAACCGTGATTACAATAATCCGGCTCTTCTCGGTAGATTGCGGTAGTTTACGCCAATCCGGTCCACGACCAGATCCGAGACTCCTTCGTCAGGCTGCACTAGAAGCCCATAGTAGAAATCAGTCGCAACACTTTGTAAATCAAAACGATGTCGTTACAATTAATTCCAACGACGTCGTAACGTGTCATCAGCTGATATCACCTCTATTTAACAGAAACCAGCAGCGGGTCGCTCTCCTATTCCAACGACTGATGCTGTTAAGTCATCCAATACGATATCGAAACGGTGTCGCATTGTTCGCTCAGCTGGAACCAAATTTCACATACTCGCCTCGACTGGTTCGCGTTTATTACCAAAACGACGACGTCGCACCTACGTCATCAAAACCAGTCGATACATTAATAAACCAGCAGATACATAAACCAGCAGGTGTGTAAGGAACTCTTGCTGCTGATTCCCACGTGCGTAACAATAACCAACACGTGGCGCTTCCTCGTTAATCCTTGTATTCGCGCATTTGCTTCCAGCTGCAACCCACACTAGCGCTTCGATTACATTTCAAAATTCAACCAGTCGCGAGCTACAGTAGTGTTGACCCGCATTGACTTTGCTACAGTAACCTGCTGCTGAACGATTTTATCAAATCGCTTCGTCTGTCGCTTCGTCTGGTTCCCACACTTAGCAAAATTCAACGATACACAGTTCCTTAATCACCCAACACTTCCAGAAGATATCCGAGCTCATAATCAAGCTTCATCAAAATCTATTATTTGAAAATCTTAAATGTCGGAATTACTAATTCTCTTCTTAATTATTTCGGGCATTACACAACTCAAGTAAGATCTCACACAGCCATAGACATTGAACCCTTAAGTTGCACGTATTTTTAAAGATTTTTTAAAATCAGCAGCACACAACAAGGGAACCGGACCGCACATGGATTTGACCAGCAGATCTGAGAGCTGGTCTGATTTGCGAGTGATCTGGTCAATTAAATCTTGAGCTACAATAGCTCAGTGTTCTTGAAATGTTTGTGCATCGAGAAGTAGATCAAGTAAGATATGAAATTTTGCGGAAACAACTTGAACTACTCTCTGAAAATCTAAATCTTATTAACAGTTTTAAACATGGTTTCAAAGCATGCAATGCATGAATGATATATGCAGAAAGCTGTAAAAAAAACACTGCAATTTGTTTATGGAAGTTCGGATCTGAATCTCCTACATCACTCCTTCCACAACGGGAAGGATCCACTAAAAGACTTTGATTATAACGGCCTCCGCTGTAACCCGATCCGACAGCCCTCGACTGCAAGAACTCCTAGTCACCTATGCACACCAGCCCGCAAGCTGTGTGTCTAATATCACTTCTTTTACGCCTTAGTGAGAAAGGATTAGACTTGTTTAACGTCTCTGTCCAAAGACTACAATGGAGAGTTTTTAATTTGATTCACTCCTTTTTCTGTTTCGCTCAACTCTCGAATATATGAGTGAATCGTGTGTGAGATTTATAGTGTACGGTCAATCTCTCGAATATAAAATCTCACACACTGGGAAGTGCTTCTCTTCAAGCTGGTTGATCTCTATCTTCCCATGGCTTGTGCTATCGACTTGATTATTCTTTGAAGGATATCATCAGTGCATCAGCTCACACCAGAGAACTGAACCAGATTGCACACCAGCTGCCACTGAGTGTGCAAACCTGCGACTAGCACTGTCTTGTTTGTGCATTATTCTGTTTTGCGTTTGGCACTTGCACATACACTCTCTAAATTTCTCATCCTCTCTCTCTGCTTGTGCTCTGCTCTTCATATTTAAAGCCTCTTTGCAGATTTGTCCGTTGGACACAAAGTTGTAGCCGTTGAAAAGTCTTCTGACACTGTTGTACTTTGTGTCGTTTGCCATTAAATGCTTTGTGGGCTTTTCATCAATTTAAGCACGTGAGCACTGTACTGAGAGGACAACACAAGCAAATTGATTTGAATACTTAAAAGCAATGTTGGATCTGTTTCTACAGACCAGAATCTAAGTTTTGATTCACATAAAATCTGTTACTATTTGACTAACGGCTTTCGTGATATGTGCAGTGAACTTAATTGAGGAAACAGGAAGATATCCAAACTGAAACAGTGAGGGAACGTCCAAGTTGGTCGAGTTGAAGATATCTTTGCTGAAATAGTAAGGGGACGCCCGAGCTAGAACAACACTGTCTTTACCAGGTTGTAGAAGACTTCAAGCTGGATCACCAGCTTGGCAAAGCAGAAGAGCAGTTCAAGCATAGAATCAAGCAGAGTTCAAGTGCAGTGAATGAAGCACATAATTGTTCAAGTGCAGCGCACAAGGACATTGATTGAGTGTGGAGCCGTGTACAAGAGTGGTGATCGAGTGCAGATCCGATCACAAGCGGGGTACAATATTCCTCACTGAACGACCAGCTGAAGGACCAGCTGGGAGGTCAGATAGGATATGAGAGCTGTTCTAATGAGAAGAAATACTGGCTCGAGGTGACCAAGGACGAGGAAGAATCTGCATGCTGGGGCACTCGGTCAGTATCCATAAAATCAAGCTGGCATACCCAAGAAAACTAGCTTGGAGGACAGTTAAAATGAAGAATCTGCTCGATATAGGGAGCAAATTAGAAACCAGCTGGTTAAGACAAACCAGCTGGATAAGGTGATCAAGAGCTGATCCAGGAAGGAGGGACTCTATCTAGCAAAGTCATGAAATCTGCTAGATAGAAGAACTCATAGTTCTGAAGATGATGAAGATCAGCTCATGAGCGGTTGCAAACGAGAGGAGAAGAATAGATCTTTGAAGAAGCAACCAGCTCAGTGCAGAACAGAGATGATGAACAAGATGACAAGCTTGGAGGACAGTTAAAATGAAGAATCTGCTCGATATAGGGAGCAAATTAGAAACCAGCTGGTTAAGACAAACCAGCTGGATAAGGTGATCAAGAGCTGATCCAGGAAGGAGGGACTCTATCTAGCAAAGTCATGAAATCTGCTAGATAGAAGAACTCATAGTTCTGAAGATGATGAAGATCAGCTCATGAGCGGTTGCAAACGAGAGGAGAAGAATAGATCTTTGAAGAAGCAACCAGCTCAGTGCAGAACAGAGATGATGAACAAGATGACAAGCTGGTTAAGGTCAAACCAGCTCAGATGGCATGGCATATGCCATCAAATCTACGAGCAAGGAGATTTGAATACAATGCTTACGACAAACACTGTTTAGTATTCAAATCGACCTGCTTGTATTGTCTTCTCAGTACAGTGCTCACGTGATTAAAGTGAAGAAAAGCCTGCGATGCATTTATTGACAAAGGACTCAAAGTACAACAGTGTCAGAAGACCTTTCAACGTCTACTACTTTGTGTCCAACGGGCAAATCTATACGCCAGGCTATAAAAATAGAGCACAAGCAGCTGAATGAAAGAGAGCTGAGAAGAGCGAATTCGAAACAGTGTTGTGCAAACCAAAATGTAAAACATTAGAAAAATGCACAACACTGAACCAGGGAAGACAATGAAAAACCAGCTCGCACAGGAGCACTTCCCAGTGTGTGTGAGATTTAATTCTTGAGAGATTGAGCATACACTGTAAATCTCACACACGATTCACTCATATATACTTTGAGAGAGCTGATTAGAATGCTGATTGAATCAAATAAAACGACTTGTATTGTAGTATTTGGACAGAGACGTTAAACAAGTCTAGTTGTCTTTCGCACTGAGACGTTAAAGAAGTGTTAGAGTAGATGCCCAACTAGACAACTTGTGGCGTGTGAGTTTATAGACTATTGTATGAAACAATCTTTATATATGATATTCGCATTTATTTATTTGGCATTCTTTACTTTCATTGTGTTGTATAATGATTAACAATTGCATTGAGTAAAGACATAGAATACACCGAAGTGTATGTTGGATGTGATAGTGGGTATGACGGCTATCATGAAACACATCTAATAGTCACTGTGTATTCTGCACGTGTTCCTAGTCGATTGGGCCGTCAAAATGAGGATAAGGCCGCCCGAGCTAGAGACTAGTATCTGCGATGCGAAGTACCATGTTTCATTGGTAGGGAACATTGTGATGTTCTGAGCATGCAGATAGATAGTGACCTGGTGATCTATCGAACTACCCTCGTCGGACTTTCCAAGTGGTTACCATTTGTCGAGTGGATAAGTCCGAGGTCTTGGTTGTACTGATTAGTCCTCACGACTCGAAACGTCATTGAGACTCTACATGATAGGCGTCTCACTTTGACCCGTTTGCCGACTCACTTGGGGTCACCAGGCGTCGGGATTGGGTGAGACCCCGATGCATGTAGGAGTCGATGCATCGTTGTCGAGGATTCACCGCTCGCAGACCTGCGTGGATATCCTATGCTATCTGAGGGGATAATAGTGTGCAAATCTCTGGCCAGCGTACTAGAAGTGTTTTAGGTAAATGTGTTTACCTAGTTGCACTCGTGATGTCACTATTCGATCTCCAAGATGTATGCATAGCTATCGGATCTATAGCGACTCTCGATTTACCAATGGTCGTTGATCTGATCGGGATATATGGATTGAAAGGACCGTACTGTACGCTAACCACGACCAACTGGTTATTTCAGGCACTATCAGTGATACCTAGGGGATCATGGGGCGATGTTGCTAGACGCTCTTACCATGATCCGATGGGAAAGTCCGGAATTGTGATTCCGGAGCCACAATGGTTGTGGGCCCACGGCTAGCTGTATCCCTGAACCATTGAGGGTCACACAAGTACTGGATTCGAGATTCCCGCACGGATACTCAGCTCAATGTGTTGAGCATTAGGAGAGGATTTTGGGGAGTGCGACTTCCTAAAAGTCAACAGGGGTCAAATCGTGATTTGCCGATGTTGAGGGGCAAAACGGTCATTTTGCACTGGGGTTCTGAAAAATGGTTTTTCAGATCATAGTATTCGGTTTTGGAAACTGAGTCGATCGATCCGATCTGATCGATGATCGGAGTTACGATGAAGTCACGGTGATAGGGATGAACGGAATGTTCATCCGTTGGACCCGGGCCCGTTGGGCCGGTCCAAGACTATGACTAAGTCTATTTAATTAGGCTCAGGCTTCTCATAACTCAACACTACTACACAACCTAACCCTAAACCTAGCAAAAGGCGCCGCCCCCCTCCTCTCTAAAGCCGCCGCTATGAGTCGCCGGAATTTGTTCCGGCCAACTCGACGAGGAGAATCCGTCCGCGCCGATCTCGTTAGGCCTTCTAGTGCAGGCTGACGAAGGAGTCTCACATTCGGTCGTGGACCTGATTGACGTTATCTACCGCAGTCTACCGTGAAGTGCGGGTTTCCTTGCGAAACTGGTCGGAGCCAGGCACGAGTTTTCAACAAGGTATTCTGCAAAACACCCTATGAATGTCATAGTTTGCATGTTTGTTATTGAATTGTATTGATCGTCTCCCGGCAAATTTTGTTCTTCCGCTGCCTCGCCGGGAGGCGTGATCCGGATCCGCCACGGTTCCCCAACAGTGGTATCAGAGCCAAGGTTTTCGGATCTGATCAATATAGTTGCTGCCTTATTGTATCTAACCTTCAATTTTTCAGAATCAAAACGAAAATCGACATCGCATCGGCCACGGCGCCGCCGCGCATGGCGGCGCCTCATCCTCCTCGTGCGCGCGGTGCCTGCGCGCTGGCCGTGCATGGAGCGCGACCGCTGGCCATGTCCAGCGCAACGGTTGCGGATGATGGGCGCTTCACTCTCGCGTTGTGGCCGGACGCTTGGCACCGCTTCACGCGAGAAGACCAGCCGCTGGACACACGATGGAGGACGCGCTGGACGCGCAAAGTTGCTGCGCGCTGGCCGCGCACAACCGCGCTTGGCGGCCGAACTCCTGGCTGTTAATTGGCGCACAGGTCGCAAAATGGTGGCCGGACGGTGCGCCACTGGTTGGCGCATCCAGCATCGCACGCCCACGCGATGGTGGCCGGCCTGCTGCTGCACGACGTTGCTGCATGGATGCGCTGCTGGTCGAGGCTGTGCGCCCCACGATCGACGTACGATGGCGCATGTGAGCGCCGCTCTTGCGTGCGGCCGTGCGCCCGCGTGCGGCCTTGCGTCGCACGTGATTTCGTGGTGGCGCCGCCGCTCTGGCGAAGCTCCGGCAATGTCGTGATGGCTGAATCCTTCTAGGGTTTAGTTCGGGCCTGTCCCGGGCAGCCCGTGAAGTTTTCGGGCCGGTATACGATATCGGGCCCGTTTTGGTCGATTTTGAAATTTTGAGATTTTTGGACCTAAAATTGTTTTAAGCCCAATATGATATAATTAAAATTAGTAAAATATGATTTTAATTGTAAGATATGATTTTATAATGAAATATGATTTTGTTGATTAAAATTTGATTTTATCGACAAAATACGATTTTATTGTAAAATGCGATTTTATGATTAAAATATGATTTTGCGATAAATAATAGGATTATTTAATTTATACATGTTAATTGGATTAATTGCATGATTGGGATGATCGAGAGCCGTGCCCAATTTTTTAGGTGTATGCGATAGGTTTTTATGATTCGGTTTGTAAATATTTTGATTATCATTTAAGTGGGCCTGTTTGTGGCCCGTTCCCACCCCTTGATAAATGTATCCCTTGTATGTCATGGTAAATATAAATGTAAAATTACTAGATTTAGTGGGAGGACATCCGAAGACGGTGGACAATGACGATCAAGATATTGAAGACCGAAGATCTGTAAAACCGGAAAGCTTTGTAATAGGATTGCATTGCATATTGCATTACCCCTAGGATTGGACCCAGGTCCGTGACTGGCAACCACGGACCGCATAGCTCTCGCGATCGATCATCCCAATATTATTATATATGTTGATATATAGTTTAGTTGAATCCGCAAGTTGCATGTTTTAAATTTGATTTAAAATAAATGCATGAGACCAAAGTTTTTCAAAATAAAATCCCTCGTTTTAAATATGATTTAAAACTAATATCAAGATAAATGTTTATTCGATAAACTAAAGGGAATTTAAATTTGTTTAAATCATCTCTACCTTCCATCAACAATGGGTGTACGTCGATGCTACCCGTATACATGGCCCGGCTCATATTATTGAGGGGGTCATGTATGCCAGAAAGTTGTCCACGCCATTGACAAATTGTTGTGAGTCGGTGGGAACTCCCTTTAACGTTGGCTCATATTATTGGGGACGTTAAGAGGACCGTCCTTCACGACTCGACATTGATGGGTCATCTTGACACGTGATAGTAAACGGCGTCATATTATTGGGCCCTTACTGGACGTTAGGTGAATACATGGAGGTTGCACCGGTTGCAATCGGAAACTACCTTTTGGGGGTCATGGATGGCTGATATTATTCGGGTCCATGATCGCTTGATTGGGCTCCGAGTACCCACTAAAGAAACCTGTTTTCTCGATTTCATTAGAGGGTGGTGAAATCGTTAAAATAGTGGGAGGGTAATTCATAAAACTTAACGACCATGTTTTATGTCTTAGCGATTACTTTTATATAGTTAGTAATGTATGTCTGCTTTCCTTTTCAGTATTACTGCATTTAAAATGGTTTCGATGAAAAACCCGCTCGCTGCTATACTGGATAGCAACAGGTTCACCGGTCTGAACTACCAAGACTGGCTCCGCAACCTCAATCTTGTATTGGCTTCGGAGAAACTTCTTTATGCGATAGAGAAGAGTCCTCTGAAGGAAGCCCCTGCCGATATCAGCCCTGAGGAGCTGATAACGCTTAAACAATGGTGGGACGACGAGGTTAAAGCTCGGTGCTATGTGATGGCATCGATGTCCAATGAAATGCAACGGCGTTTTGAGAACACGAAGTATGCTGCTGACATACTTTTTCATCTCAAAGAGCTATACGGGGAGAACTCTCGACATGAGAGGTTCACGGCTGTCAAGGAGCTGATGACGAGCCGCATGCGCGATGGGACTTCGGTCCGCGAGCATGGGGTTCGTATGATTGGGCTCGTTGAAAAGCTATCGGGCCTTGATATCGCACTTCCACACGAGCTGTTGGTGGATGTACTTCTCCTCTCGCTGCCCGCTGCATTTGACCCCTTTGTGGTCAACTTCAACATGAACAAGCTGGCAGCCACCCTTGAAGAGGTGGTGATAGGACCGAAAATCACTTAGCAGCGCTGCTTTGAAAGGTTAATAAAGATTTTGCGCTGCTAATCCAAGGATGAGGTGCAATACCTCTTGTTCTTGAACACATAAAAACTCACCAGAAGAGCACCGAAGACAGATCTGGTATGATTTAAAAATCATGCGGAAAATACCAGAACTGAATCCTATATTTTAAAACAACTCAAACAGATTTATGTACAACATAAATCTGTTCGAGACTTGTGCAAGTGCTTGTGTGCTAACTGTATGCGATGCTAAGTATAAAATGCAAGTGCTGAATTATGCGTGTGTTATGCGAGAATGCTAAAGTAAATATGCAATGCTGAAAGCTTAAAGAAATGGACCGATACACAGCATATTTGTTTCTGGAAGTTCGGACCTCAATGTCCTACATCTCCCTGTTAGAGTAGATGCCCAACTAGCCAACTTGTGGCGTGTGGGTTTTATAGACTCTTGTACAAACAGTCTTTATATATGATATTCGCATTTACTTATATGACGTTCTTTACTTTCATTATGTGTGTAATGATTTACAATTGCGTTGGGTAAAGACCTAGAATTCACTGAAGCGTATGTTAGAGTGATAGTGGGTATGACGGCTATCATGAAACACATCTAATAGTCGCTGTGTATTCTGAACATGTTCCTAGTCGATTGGGCCGTCAAAATGAGGATAAGGCCGCTCGAGTTCGAGACTAGTATCTGCGATGCGAAGTACCATGTTTCATTGGTAGGGAACATTGTGATGTTCTGAGCATGCAGATAGATAGTGACCTGGTGATCTATCGAACTACCCTCGTCGGACTTTCCAAGTGGTTACCATTTGTCGAGTGGATAAGTCCGAGGTCTTGGTTGTACTGATTAGTCCTCACGACTCGAAACGTCATTGAGACTCTACATGATAGGCGTCTCACTTTGACTCGTTTGCCGACTCACTTGGGGTCATCAGGCGGCGGGATTGGGTGAGACCCCGATGCATGTAGGAGTCGATGCATCGTTGTCGAGGATTCACCGCTCGCAGACATGCGTGGATATCCTATGCTACCTGAGGGGATAATAGTGTATAAATCTCTGGCCAGAGTACTAGAAGTGTTTTAGGTAAATGTGTTTACCTAGTTACACTCGCGATGTCACTATTCGATCTCCAAGATGTATGCATAGCTATCGGATCT
>KV014017.1:20275-34802 GCA_001598015.1 Dorcoceras hygrometricum
GGGATATATGGATTGAAAGGACCGTACTGTACGCTAACCACGACCAACTGGTTCTTGCAGGCACTATCAGTGATACCTAGGGGATCATGGGGCGATGTTGCTAGACGCTCTTACCATGATCCGTTGGGCAAGTCCGGAATTGTGATTCCGTAGCCACAATGGTTGTGGGCCCACAGCTAGCTGTATCCCTGAACCATTGAGGGTCACACAAGTACTGGATTCGAGATTCCCACATGGATACGCTGAATGTGTTGAGCATACGAAGAGGATTTTGGGGAGTGCGACTTCCTAAAAGTCAACATGGGTCAAATCGTGATTTGCCGATGTTGAGGGGCAAAACGGTCATTTTGCACTGGGGTTCTGAAAAATGGTTTTTCAGATCATAGTATTCGGTTTTGGAAATTGAGTCGATCGGTCCAATTTGATCGGTGATCGGAGTTACGATGAAGTCACGGTGATAGGGATGAATGAAATGTTCATCCGTTGGACCCGGGCCCGTTGGGCCGGTCCAAGACTATGACTAAGTCTATTTAATTAGGCTTAGGCTTCTCATAACTCAACACTACTACACAACCTAACCTAAACCTAGCAAAAGGCGCCGCCCCCCTCCTCTCTAAAGCCGCCGCCGCCGCCTAGTGCCGCCGCCGCTACGAGTCGCCGGAATTTGTTCCGACCAACTCGACGAGGAGAATCCGTCCGCGCCGATCTCGTCAGGCCTTCTAGTGCAGGCTGGCGAAGGAGTCTCGCATCCGGTCATGGACCTGATTGACGTTATCTACCGTAGTCTATCGTGAAGTGCCGGTTTCCTTGCGAAACTGGTCGGAGCCAGGCACGAGTTGCCAGCAAGGTATTCTGCAAAACACCCTATGAATGTCATAGTTTGCATGTTTGTTATTGAATTGTATTGATCGTCTTCCGACAAATTTTGTTCTTCCGCTGCCTCGCCGGGAGGCGTGATCCGGATCCGCCGCGGTTCCCCAACAAGAAGTGTGTGTAGTTTTTCGCACTGAGACAGTAAAGAAGTGTCACCTTTCTCACTGAGGCATTAAAGAAGTGAGTGAGTCACACATCTTGAGGGCTTAGTGTGCGGTGGTTGATGCTAGGAGTTCTTGCGGCTGCAGGTCGTCGGAGTGGGTTACAGCGAGGGTCGTTGTAATCAAAGTCTTCTAATGGATCCTTTCCATTACGGAATAAGGGGTATTTAACAATATTTTCGGTAATATTAGTAGATGCTATACGAACAATTCGTTTTTTATCCATATCAGCATTTCGTATAGAGGGAGATTGAGCTCCGAACTTCCATAAACAAATCAGCGTATTTATTTACTGCTTTACTGAATTCATTCATACACACTGCATATTTATAACCATGCTTAAAACTAGTTAAAAGGCATTCGAATTTAAGAGTATAGTTTGAGTTATTTCCGCATGTTTTTAACTCATTACTCAATCTGTATCTCGGTGCACAAGTATTTAAGAACACTGACTATTGCAGCTCAAGTTACATAACCAGATCGCTTGGCTTTGTATTGAGCTGGTTTTAGTATCCTGCTGGAACCAGCATGATTAGCACTCGCTCTTTTACTGAGCTGGTTTCAACAACCAGCTGTCAGCTTAGTTATTGCGATCCGGTTCAGCACCTAGCTGAATCCTACGTCTTTCATGCAATCTGATTATTCCCTCTAAGTGCTGGTTAATGAACTAATAACTAGTGAATGCAATTAGAGGGTAATCGATCCTAACAAGCAATCATCGTATAGTCTTGTCTTCAAATTTCTTTGTTCGTAGATTTGATAGCATCTGCTGATATGCTATCTGAGCTGGTTTGACTTTAACCAACTTGATTTTTTTATGCCAGCTTGTCTCTGTTCTGATTTACACTGAGCTGGTCGATACTTCATCTGCTCTACTTCTTGTTATTTTCTTTCCTGCCCTTGAGCTGCTCTTGTGCACTACTGCTCTTGTACTCAGTTGCTTTTGTTCTGTCTTCTTGTCAAGCTGGTTTGACCTTAACCAGCTGGTCTCTTTGCTTCGAGCTGGCTTGTTCATTACACTAATTTGGTCGTCTCTTCAAGTGTTCTGCTCTTCTTCATGACGAATGATCTTGAACATTACTGTACTCTGAGCTTGTTTCCCTGCTTCGGTCTCTTGTACTCAGTTGCTTTTGTTCTGTCTTCTTGTCAAGCTGGTTTGACCTTAACCAGCTGGTCTCTTTGCTTCGAGCTGGCTTGTTCATTACACTAATTTGGTCGTCTCTTCAAGTGTTCTGCTCTTCTTCATGACGAATGATCTTGAACATTACTGTACTCTGAGCTTGTTTCCCTGCTGGTTTCCTTCCCGGCTAATTGCTTCTTTCACTACAGTAGTCTTCCGCCTTCACGTTATCATAGGTCGACATAAGCTCATCTCTCTCATAAGCATCTAGCTTCCGAGATCCCTGATCGGGTTTTCTATTCCCTGATCTGGTTTATCCTTTTACCAGATGAGCTCTATTCTTCTCGTCAAGAGCCACTGTGTTACTTGCTTGTTCTCTTGTTCCATTCAGACATCTATTCCAAACCATCAACAAGTACACAGATCTTATACTGGTTGATTGAACCAGTTCTTCGAGGGTACTTTAAACCTTATCCTAGAAGAACTTCGATCTTGCACCAATATTATATCCCTTCTTCTTTGGGATATAATAATCAGTTCTTGTTCAATCTTTCACCGGACTGAGATTCCTATGATGAACTGATTATAGTTACGCTTAGTGATCTGATCTGCACTTGATCACTGTGCTTGAACTGTTCTGCTCTTCACTGCATCTCACTACGCTTGATCACTGCACTGCTCTTGCATCAAGCTGGTGAACCAGCTTGACGTTCCCTGCGACCCAAATATCTTCTGTTGCACTCGCTCGGACGTTCCCTTACTGTACCAGCGTAGATATCTTCAACTAGACCAGCTTGGGCGTCCCGTTACTGCTCCAATATGGATATCTCCCTGTTTGCTACGGATAAACAACTACACATTTCATATAAATCGTTAGTAAAATAATAATAGATTTTGTGCGAATCAAAACTAAGATTCTGATTTGTATAAACAGATCCAACACCTTGATTGGTTACGGAACCTCAAGATTGTTCTTGCCTTGGAGAAGCTAGTATATGTACTAGAAAAATCTTCTCCGAATGAAGCTCATGCTGATATAAACTCTAAGGAGTTGACTAATCTTGAGACATGGTGGGACCATGATCTCAAAACCAAATGCAACATGTTGGCATCTATGTCCAACAAACTACAGAGAAGGTTCGAGGATGTTGTGCATGCTACTGACATACACCAGCACCTCAAATAACTGTTTAGAGAGAACCTACAAGCAAAGAGGCACTGTGAGACCCGAAAAGCTGATGATATTAATTGAGTTAATTAATCGGATTTTGTGGGATTCAGATTTGAGCGAACGAATCTGGGTGACCAGATTTGAGTTGATATGTGTGGCGAAGCTATCGGATTTGTTTAAGTCCTTGGAACAGATCTCGAGAGTTAGAGTTTTGTCACGGGATTGTTCAGATGTGAGCGTTGGTCAGCGTTGAGTGATCGCGTTCAGAAGTGGTGATGGAATCTGTTGTCGCTGAGCAGATGTGAGTTCGCTAGCGTGTCTCTGTAGTGAGTAGCTAAACTACGTCGTTTGGATTAGTTGGAAAGATATCATTTTGGTTTAGCGGGCGAGACTCAGATATGAGCAGCTTTGGTATTCAGATTCGAGAGAGATCTGAGTGTGTAGATAGCGACGCCGTTTTGGGTTCCAGATTCCATTTGCGCTAGTGATTCAGATTTGAGTAGCGGGTGAGGTGTCCAGTTGCGAGAGTGGACTCTGTGCGACGTCGTTTGAGTTAGCAGGGATCTGTTGTGGTGTAAGGCCATATCTGTTGTGAGATTAAGATCCGAGTGGGAAATCAGCTTTGTACCTTAAGTTGTCGGTGGGATCTGTTCAGCAGACATGGACAGATTTGAGTATATATATAGAGGACTTTGACCCTTGTCCATTATTGTTCCCGACACTTAGTATATTTCCCTATATCGAACTCTGTCGTGATACCCTAGCTACTGTTCACCGAACCTTATCTTCTTCGATTGTCGGCGTTAGGCAGCTCCGATTGAAGTGAGAGTGGTAGCATTGGCCTCCTCTTGCTGAGGTGCTTCATTTGGTACTACTTTTGGAAGCTTGTGTGAAGCTAGAGAGATTTGCGAGACATCTCCCTTTTGTAGTCTGTTGGCATAAGCGTCGGATTTCTTCTGCCGTTCAGGTAGCTCGTTGGGTAAGTGTAAAGATCCTACCTTGTGCTTTGATTAGAGCCTTCTGTTGTGTTAGAAGGGTAGGACAGATTTGGTTGAGATCGTATCTCCCAATTCGTAGTTTCTGTGCTTCTGTCCCTGAGCTAGTATCTGTATTTAGCATAGCAGGTGTGAGATCTGTGTTGCTCGGGACTGCTTTGTGGTAATTGTAGCGTAGGAGACTTGAGGTACGGATGTGATCTTGTTTTACAGCTTTGGATTGAGCATGGGTGATTATGCTTGCTGCTGTGTATGCTTTGCCTTGTTATTTATGTTCTGTTTTGGACATTGCATCTGTTTCATACACGAATTTATCATTTTGAGCTCAGATTCGTTGTAGCCGTGCCTTGTTTATTGCTCTGTGCGTACCAGGATGCCTGTTGCGGCTGAGCGGGTAACTCCCGTACCTCATCTCCCTGCTGGGATCTGTTAGCCACTATGAGCGGAGTGGGTAGCTCCCACACCTCATGAGTTGTACAACAGCAGGTTGAGCTATGTTATGCATCTGGTGCCGTGTGTTGAGACGAGTGGGTAGCTCCCATATACTCACACACGCCGTGGCCACTGTTGCACTGTTATCCATTTCTATCTGTCTTGATCAGTGATCAGCTTTGAGTTGCCTTCGAGATTCTGGCTCCTGCCATTGGTTGTAGCCTTCTGTTGTGCTCAGCTGTTCATGCATAGCATTTGCATATTATCTGTTGCTTTCCGTTAGCTGTTTTATATTGCTCTCCATACTGGGGTTTGACTCCATGTCCCTCTGGGGCTGATGTTGTTTGCCTGTGTATGTGTTTTCAGGTTATCATGGTTACTATATTTGTCGTGGATGTAACGCCCCAGATTTAACGACCGTCCCCACTGTACCAACACTGATCTTTTCAGCGTGTTTTTGTCCTCACTCGCACGCACCCTGAGAAACTTCCCAGATGGTCACCCATCCCAAAATTGTCCCAAGTCAAGCACGCTTAACTTTGGAGTTCCTAAGTGATGAGCTTCCGAAAAGAAGATGCACCTTGTTGGTATGAGTAGTACCAATAAAATCTGATAAGCCTTCCTCAACTAACATCCATTACATCTATAACTTTCAAGTCTCGTAATCCCTCTCATTCCGGTGTGGGATCGGTTCATTCATGTGCCCCTTCGCCTCTAGAAGCCTGCCAGGAGCCGCTCATTGTCCGTGCAACCTCTGGCACCGACGATCACTCCCCGCCCTCTTTGAGCCCCGGACCTCACATGCCCACCAGCTTTCGCTTGGTTCATCCCCGAACCACACCGTACTAAGAGAGGTCGCTCTGATACCATCTGTAACGCCCCAGATTTAACTACAGTCCCCACTGTACCAACACTGATCTTTTCAGCGTGTTTTTGTCCTCACTCGCACGCACCCTGAGAAACTTCCCAGATGGTCACCCATCCCAAAATTGTCCCAAGTCAAGCACGCTTAATTTTGGAGTTCCTAAGTGATGAGCTTCCGAAAAGAAGATGCACCTTGTTGGTATGAGTAGTACCAATAAAATCTGATAAGCCTTCCTCAACTAACATCCATTACATCTATAACTTTCAAGTCTCGTAATCCCTCTCATTCCGGTGTGGGATCGGTTCATTCATGTGCCCCTTCGCCCCTAGAAGCCTGCCAGAAGCCGCTCATTGTCCGTGCAACCTCTGGCACCGACGATCACTCCCCGCCCTCTTTGAGCCCCGGACCTCACAGTGGAGTAGACCCAGCTGGGGAATGAAGTGCGAAGACTTCGACAATCTGTCTACCACAACCCATACCGTATCACAAACTCTGCTGGAACAAGGCAAATGCGTGACAAAATCAATAGCTATGTGCTCCCAATTCCATTGGGGCACCTCTAAGCTTTGCAACAAATCACCCGGGGGATGCCCTGTGTTTTATTTTATTTCAGTTGTTTTCAGTAGTGCTTGTATCTGTTGAATGTTGTACTGTTGTACTGAGTTATTTTAAAGTACTGGGATATTTTGAGTATTGCAATATTTTAACTTATGTTTTATCAGTCAGGCCAAGCGAAAATTTTAGCCACTATTTTATTGCTTCCGCTATGTGTTTGCATGGTTAAACTCTGTGATTGAGCACGAGGCCTGACATTTTTGGTATCAGAGCTTAAGATGGGATAAGCTCGATTTCTTTTGATCACACTTGAGTCTAGGAACAGTGTTGTTTGTTGCATGTGTTTGACTATGTGATTTTATGTGCTATGTGATATATCTGTTGTGGTGTGACCTTATCCTCTTAGTGCCTTCATAGATGCCGCCTAGACGTAGGGGTAGAGGTAGAGGGCAGTTTCAGGAAGTGTCCGAAGGTCAGAACGAAGAGGAAGTGCAGCGTAGTGTTCCTCGGCGTGAATGCCATAGACAGGTTGATTTTGAGGTTGATGAGCTGACAGCCCGTGTGGATGATATGGAACTGGTGATGGCGAGGTTTTAGTGGATGAACCCTCAGACGTTCAATGATGATGAGCCTAGTTCCGATGCTGAGTCCTGGTTGCAGCACATTACCGGATTGTTCGACCATGTCAGGTATGATGATGAGCGTAGGCTGAGTTTGGCTACGTTTCAGTTGAGGAGAGGTGCCGAGCGTTGGTGGAGAGGTGCCTCGAGGACTCTAGAGGAGACAGGTGTAGGAATCACGTGGAGTGGATTTTGTACTGACTTTCATCAGGAGTATGTTCCGGAATCCTTTGTGAACGCTAGGGAGCGAGAGTTTGATAACCTGGTGCAGGGATCCATGTCCGTGGGAGAGTATTCCGTGAGATTTTCTTCTCTTCTTGCGTATGTTCCGCATGTTTCTGGCCGAGAGAAGACGAAGAGAAATAAGTTCTTGGAGGGGCTCAATGAAGAGTTGTACTCTTTTGTATTGGCGGGTTCACCGGCGAGATACGCAGAAGCGGTGGACAGAGCTATAACATTGAGGAGGGACTGCAGAACCGTCGGTCGCGTGTTAGGCCGCAAGGGGTGCAAGGTAGTCGTCCCGGGGTTCTGGGGGTGCAACCTTCCCAGTCAGTGCAGTAGTCTCAGCCACCCCAGCAGCAGGTAGCCCAGCAGCCTAGACACCAGAGGTTTAGGCCTCGTGGTCGTCAATTCAAGAAGAAGTCTGGTTCTAGTTCTTCTGGCTCGGGTAGTTCTAGCAGCGGTAGTTCCAAGGTTGAGTTTTGTGGCCAGTGTGGAGGAAGGCATCCTACAGCACAGTGTGTAGGTGTGCAGGGTTCATGTAACGTTTGTGGACATTACGGACACTTTGCGAGAGTGTGTCCTTTGTCTGGATCTCAGCATACCGCCGCTCCACCGCAGGGTCGAGGTGGATCGTCTAGAGGTCGTTCTTTTCCAGCTCAGCAGTAGAGGTTAGCGGAGCCTCAGTTTAGGCCGTTCCAGCAGCCTGGTCCTTCGCGGTTTGGACAGTCTTCCCATCCTCAGTTTTCAGGACCTCAGTTTGCCCAGGTGAATGCCATGACCAGGGAGCAAGCGGAGGGCATGCCAGGCGGAGGAGTGATCGCAGGTACTTGCTTTGTTTTTTATTTTCCTACGCGTGTGTTGTTTGATACAGGAGCATCACATTCGTTTATTGCTAATGCATTTGTGGTTGAGCATGGTTTGCATACCACTACTTTATGTGATGTTGTGTTTGTTGCGACTCCTGCCGGCGTGAGCCTGTTCTCCCAAGAGATTTTGTTGAATCGCATTCTTAGGTTTGGCGAGAGTGTGTCGTTAGCCAACCTGACCAGGCTAGTAATGTGGGATTTCAATTGTATTGTGGGAATGGACGTGTTGTCTAGCTATAGGGCCACTGTGGATTGTTTCCATGGCGTTGTGCGATTTAGGCCCCAGTCTGGCGAGAAATGGAATTTCTACGGCCAAGATTCCCAGTCGAAGATTTCTTTAGTCTCTGCGATGGAGATGTTTAGCCTTTGTCATTAGAGATTGCTGGTTTTATGATCTATGCCTTAGATGCATCTTCTCTTCGAGCGTAGAGCTTAGTAGGGTTCCCGTGGTTCGACATTTCCCAGATGTGTTTCCGGAGGAGATTCCTGATTTTCCTCCGAGGAGGGAGATAGACTTCAGCATTGAGTTGGTACCTGGTACAGACCCGATTTCAAGAGCTCCGTATCGTTTAGCGCCTGCTGAGTTGAGGGAGCTTAAGGTTCAGCTTAGTGATTTGCTGGAGAAGGGATTCATTAGGCCTAGTATGTCCCCGTGGGGAGCGCCTATCTTGTTTGTTAAGAAGAAGGACGGGTCGATGAGGATGTGTATTGACTTTAGGCAGTTGAATAAGGCGACAGTTAAGAACAAGTACCCTTTGCCTAGGATCGATGACTTGTTTGATCAGCTTCAGGGTTCTGCTGTGTTTTCTAAGATTGATCTGCGTTCGGGGTACCATCAGTTGCATATCCGATACTGAGTTGAGGGAGCTTAAGGTTCAGCTTAGTGATTTGCTGGAGAAGGGATTCATTAGGCCTAGTATGTCCCCGTGGGAGCGCCTATCTGTTGTTAAGAAGAGACGGGTCGATGAGGATGTGTATTGACTTTAGGCAGTTGAATAAGGCGACAGTTAAGAACAAGTACCCTTTGCCTAGGATCGATGACTTGTTTGATCAGCTTCAGGGTTCTGCTGTGTTTTCTAAGATTGATCTGCGTTCGGGGTACCATCAGTTGCATATCCGATAGCAGGATGTTTCGAAGACTGCGTTTCGTACGAGGTACGGGCATTATGAGTTTCTAGTTATGCCTTTTGGTTTGACGAATGCTCCCGCAGTTTTCATGGACTTGATGAACAGAGTCTTTAGAGAGTTCATCGATCAGTTTGTGATTGTGTGTTATCGATGAAATTTTGGTGTACCCTAAGACTCCGATGCAGCACAAAGAGCATTTGAGGCTGGTTCTTCAGACGCTACGAGACTCGCAGCTGTATGCTAAGTTCTCCAAGTGCGAGTTTTGGTTAGACCGAGTTGTATTTCTGGGTCATGTGATTTCAGTGAATGGTATTTCTGTGGATCCCTCTAAGGTTGAGGCTATTCTTAACTGGGAGCGTCCCAAGAATTTTTCTGAGATTCGTAGTTTCTTGGGTTTGGCTGGCTATTATCGGCGGTTTATAGAGGGATTCTCTAATATAGCTAGGCCAATGACGCAGTTGACTCAGAAAGACAAGAGGTTTGTCTGGACAGAGCAATGTGAGAATAGTTTTCAATTGCTCAAAGAGAAGCTAACTTCTGCGCCAGTGTTAGCTCTGCCGTGTGGTTCAGGAGGTTTTGTAATTTGTGCAGATGCTTCCTCGAATGGATTGGGTTGCGTGTTGATGCAAAATGGTCGAGTCATTGCGTATGCCTCTCGGCAGTTGAAGCCGCATGAGACTCGTTATCCAGTTCATGATTTGGAGTTAGCAGCAGTGGTTTTTGCTTTGAAGATTAGGCGCCACTACCTGTATGGTGAGTAATTTGTGGTTTACTCCGACCACAAGAGTATGCAGTATCTGTTTTCTCAGTCAGATTTGAACATGAGACAGCGTCGATGGATGGAGCTGCTAAAGGATTTTGCTTGTGAGATTCAACATCAGCCTGTGAAGATGAATGTAGTTGCTGATGCATTGAGCATGAAGCTCAAGTGGCGATGCTGGCTTTGATGCAGATCTCGAAGGTCCATGAGCATTTGAACATGAGACAGCGTCGATGGATGGAGCTGCTAAAGGATTTTGCTTGTGAGATTCAACATCAGCCTGTGAAGATGAATGTAGTTGCTGATGCATTGAGCATGAAGACTCAAGTGGCGATGCTGGCTTTGATGCAGATCTCGAAGGTCCATGAGCATCTTAGCACTACTGGTTGGTGGTTTTACCCAGCTGAGTATTTTGTTGTGGTGTATTCTTTTCAAGTTGAGCCACAGATTGTTGCAAGCATTAGAGCAGCTCAGAGGACCGACCCATCCATCCATGAGTTGAAGCTGAAGGTGAGAGCTGGACAGTTGGAAGACTATTCCGTCTCATCTGATGGTTGTTTGAGATTTTGTGGCAGGCTGGTTGTGCCAAATCTGACTGACCTGAAGGAGGAGATCTTGAGAGAAGCGCATTGCAGTAGACTTAGTGTCCATCCTGGTGCAAGGAATATGTATCATGCCTTGAAGCAACACTACTGGTGGGCAGGTCTGAAGAGTGATGTTGCTGATTTTGTAGCTCGTTGCCTGAAATTGTCAGCAAGTCAAGGCTGAGAGGATGAGACCATGACTTATTCGTTGAAGAAGATGGCGAAGCTGTACGCAGATTTCGTGGTGCGTTTGAATGGTGTGCCGGTTTGTTTCGGATCGTGATCCAAGATTTATTTCCAGATTCTGGAAGAGTTTGCCAACAGCTTTGGGTACCAGATTGACGATGAATACAACGTATCATCCCCAGACAGATGGCCAATCTGAGAGAACTATCCAGATTTTAGAGGATATGTTGAGAGCTGTTGTGATGGATTTTAGTGGTAGCTGGCAAGATTCGTTGTCTTTGGTTGAGTTTTCCTACAATAACAGCTATCAGGTCACGATTGGGATGTCACCATTTGAGGCTTTGTATGGCAGGAAGTGCAGATCGCCTATATGTTGGGAAGAAGTGGGGGAGAAGCAGCTGTCTTCTCCAGAATTTGTGCAGCAGATGAAAGATCAAGTGGATCTGATTCGCCAGCGAATGAAAACTGCACAAGATCGCCAAGCGAGTTATGCGAATAAGAGGCATCGGCCTTTAGAATTTGAAGTTGGTGATTTGGTTTTCTGAAAGTTTCTCCTTTCCGCAGCGTTATGAGATTTGGTCTCAAGGGAAAGCTGGCTCCTCGTTATGTTGGTCCTTATGAGATTGTTGAGAGGATTGGTCCTTTGGCTTATCGACTATTGTTGCCACCAGTTTTGTCCTCCTTACATGATGTGTTTCATGTTTCGATGTTGAGGAAATATGAGCCAGATCCTTCGCATGTGTTGAGAACTGATGAGGTGGAGCTAGATAGAACTTTGAGCTATGTTGAGTATCCCTTGCAGATCTTAGATAGAAAAGAGAAACAGCTGAGGAATAAGATCATTCCCTTAGTGATGGTCCAGTGGAGCAAACATGGTAGAGAGGAAGCTATGTGGGAACTGGAAGAGAAGATGCAGCGTGAGTGGCCGCATCTATTCGAGTGAGCGCTGGATCAGATTTCAGTAGCTAGTTTGTTCCTTGTTGATTTTCCAATGGTTGGTTGCTTGTGGTTTTCCCAGTTATCTTGAACTCTTGGTTTTGTTGAGTTCTGTGTTCTCTGGAGTTATTTGATTTAGAAGAGGAAATCATGTTTTAGTGGGGGAAAGATGTGAGACCCGAAAAGCTGATGAGATTAATTGAGTTAATTAATCGGATTTTGTGAGATTCAGATTTGAGCGAACGAATCTGGGTGACCAGCTTTGAGTTGATATGCGTGGCGAAGCTATCGGATTTGTTTAAGTCCTTGGAATAGATCTAGAGAGTTAGAGTTTTGTCACGGATCTGTTCAGATGTGAGCGTTGGTCAGCGTTGAGTGATCGCGTTCAAAAGTGGTGATGGAATCTGTTGTCGCTGAGTAGATGTGAGTTCGCCAGCGTGTCTCTGTAGCGAGTAGCTAAACTACGTTGTTTGGATTAGTTGGAACGACATCGTTTTGATTTAGCGGGAGAGAATCAGATATGAGCAGCTTTGGTATTCAGATTCGAGAGAGATCTGAGTGTGTAGAGAGCGACGCCATTTTGGGTTCCAGATTCCATTTGCGCTAACGATTCAGATTTGAGTAGCGGGTGACGTGTCCAGTTGTGAGAGTGGACTCTGTGCGACGGCGTTTGAGTTATCAAGGATCTGTTGTGGTGTAAAGCCATATCTGTTGTGAGATTCAGATCCGAGTGGGAAATCAGCTTTGTACCTTAAGTTGTCGGTGGGATCTGTTCAGCAGACATGGACAGATTTGAGTATATATATAAAGCACTTTGACCCTTGTCCATTATTGTTCCCCGACACTTGGTATATTTCCCAATATCGAACTCTGTCGCAATACCCTAGCTACTGTTCACTGAACCTTATCTTCTTCGATTGCCGGTGTTAGGCAGCTCCGATTGAAGTGAGAGTGGTAGCGTTGGACTCCTCTTGCTGAGGCGCTTCATTTGGTACTACTTTTGGAAGCTTGTGTGAAGCTAGAGAGATTTGCGAGACATCTCCCTTCTGTAGTCTGTTGGCATAAGCGTCGGATTTCTTCTGCCGTTCAGGTAGCTCGTTGGGTAAGTGTAAAGATCCTACCTTGTGCTTTGATTAGAGCCTTCTGTTGTGTCAGAAGGGTAGGACAGATTTGGTTGAGCTCGTAGCTCCCAATTCGTAGTTTCTGTGCTTCTGTCCTTGAGCTAGTATCTGTATTTGGCTTTGCAGGTGTGAGATTTGTGTTGCTCAGGACTGCTTTGTGGTAATTGTAGCGTAGGAGACTTGAGGTAGTGAGATTGTTTTACAGCTTTGGATTGAGCATCGGTGATTATGCTTGCTGCTGTGTATGATTTGCTTTTTTATTTATGTTTTGTTTTGGACATTGCATCTGTTGCATACACGCATTTATCATTTTGTGCTCAGATCTGTTGTAGCCGTGCCTTGTTTATTTCTCTGTGCGTACCAGGATGCCTGTTGAGGCTGAGCGGGTAACTCCCGTACATCATCTCCCTGCTGGGATCTGTTAGCCACTATGAGCGGAGTGGGTAGCTCCCACACCTCATGAGTTGGGCAACAGCAGGTTGAGCTATGTTATGCATTTGGTGCGTGTGTTGAGACGAGTGGGTAGATCCCATATACTCACACACCTCGTGCCACTGTTGCATTGTTATACGTTGCTATCTGTCTTAATCAGTGATCAGCTTTGAGTTTCCTTCGAGATTCTGGCTCCCTGGCATTGGTTGTAGCCTTCTGTTGTGCTCAGCTATTCATGCATAGCATTTACATATTATCTGTTTCTTTACGTTAGCTGTTTTATATTGCTCTCCGTACTGGGGTTTGACCCCATGTCCCTCTGGGGCTGGTTTGTTTGCCTGTGTTTGTGTTTTCAGGTTATCATGGTTACTCTGCTGGTCGTGGAGTAGACCCAACTGGAGGTGCCCCAGGAGGTGGTTAGAGTGTCTCAGTTAGCGTATAGCATATATGTCAGGCCCCGTGCTAATTAACAGAGATAATAGCACAAATAAGCACATAATAGCGGAAGCATAAAATCAGGGCTTAAAAAAATTTTCGAAATCATTTGGACCTGAACTCAAAATCATCCTTCAAATTATTCATAATCAAAATATGAGTTAACTCAAACTCATACACAACAGGTAACATCAATACTCAACTCAAATACAGATCCCCAAATACAAAGATTCACGGGGCATCCCCCGGTTCAATACATAATAAAATAGACTGGGACTCAAGGGAACGGGGATCGACCAGTTGAACCTCCACTCGTTCCAGCTTGGTTACCTGAAGATCCTGCAAATGGGCAACATAGACCCAAACAACACAAAAGCAGGAAAACAAATACGAGATCAAGCCTCAGTACGAATAGCTATCAAAACAGCTAAACATGCAACATGCTGCAATCAATGCTATGAAATGCATGAGGGCTATCAAGGATCGGATACCTAGACCAGCATATCAACTGGAAAATCATCTCAAGCGAGCCTCTATACCACGCACAGCCAATCAGCTGGTGGAAATCATCGGGGCCCGTCAGCCCATCACAGCTCGGTGGTAGACACTCGAATCCGGCAGTCACCACTCCGATGATAGCGTTGGACTTTTCGGGCACTACACATCTGTCGGCCAGTCACAACGTGGCTCTCAATCAGGTAGTCAATCTATCTGTCAATCCGGCTCAAGATGTATGCATGTATGCCAATTCAATATTCAATGCACAATGCATACAATTCAATACGTGAAAACAGAATGTAAAACTCAATCAATTCACAATCTGTATCACGTAAATCATAGAAGCATATCAGCAGATTTCACAACATCAATCACAGCCATGTTCACGCTCAAAGCTGCTAAAATCTGCTCAATTCGTACCTCCTACAGCTGATTTCTACCTCAATAGATATAACAGGGCACAGCAATTCCAACCAGCTTTCACCTGGTTTCTTCAACCACGGCAGAAGCTATCCTGAATCTCAAATCTGTTAAGGAAACTCATACTCAGTTCATATTGTTGGGGAT
>KV014018.1:5333-19688 GCA_001598015.1 Dorcoceras hygrometricum
AATGACGTTTCGAGTCATGAGGACTAATCAGTACAACCAAGACCTCGGACTTATCCACTCGACAAATGGTAACCACTTGGAAAGTCCGAACGAGGGTAGTTCGATAGATCACCAGGTCACTATCTATCTGCATGCTCAGAACATCACAATGTTCCCTACCAATGAAACATGGTACTTCGCATCGCAGATACTAGTCTCTAGCTCGGGCGGCCTTATCCTCATTTTGACGACCCATCGACTAGGAATATGTTCAGAATACACAGTGACTATTAGATGTGTTTCATGATAGCCGTCATACCCACTATCACATCTAACATACACTTTAATGTATTATAGGTCTTTACTCAACGCAATTGTTAATCATCATACAACACAATGAAAGTAAAGAATGCCTTATAAATAAATGCGAATATCATATATAAAGATTGTCATATACAAGAGTCTATAAACCCACACGCCACAAGTTGGCTAGTTGGGCATCTACTCTAACACGGTGGTCAACTCAGCTTATGGTTGTCAACTTAGCTTATGGTGGTCAGCTCAGCTTACATGTCCATTTCAGCTTACGGTGTCACCTCAACTCATGGTGCCACTTTAGCTTACGATGGTCACTTCAGCTTACGGTGCCCACATCAGCTTACGGTGCCACTTCAGCTTACGATGTTCACTTCAGCTTATGGTGTCCACTTCAGCTTATGGAAAACATCTTACGACTTAAGCTTATGGTAAAAAGCTTACGACTTAAGCATGGGAAAACAGCTTATGAATTGAACATGGGAAAATAGCTTACGACTTAAATAGGGGAATACAGCTTAAGACTTGAACAGAGAAAAACAGCTTACGAATTAAGCAGGGGAAAACAGCTTACGACTTAAGTAGGCGAAACAACTTACGACCTCAATACAGTTTACGAGACACAGCTTACGACCAAAGCATCTTACGACCTCAAAAGGGATCAAAACATGGTTGGGGCAAAACCCAGACCATGCCCGATCACTGCACCTGGTCCCTGCTATCAGGCCCGATGCACAACACATAGATAAACCACGCAATTTACAATAGAGGAAGCATTTAAAAGTGGCTAAAATTTTTCGCTTAGGCCTGACTTAGAAAACATAATTTAAAATACACTGATACGCAAAATATTGGTTTTACAACGACCGAAAACCAAATCAGGCGAACATCAATACAAACATAGAGTGACACCCAAGCAACATAAATATTAAATCAGCAATAGAACATCACATCCTCATGGGGCATTCCCCGGAGACTGCTCTACTGCCTAATATAAATAATATACATAACTGGGACACTCTATCCATCTCCTGGGACACCACCAGTTGCGCCATCTCCACGACCAGCTGAGAAACCATGGTAACCTGAACAACACACAGGCAAACAACACAACAAGCCCCAGAGGGACAGGGTTCAAACCCCAGTATGGAGAGAAACATAAAACAGCATATAGATACCAACAGATATAGATGCACGCTATGCATCAGAACAGTAGCTACAACCGAAAGCAGAGAGCCAAAGGAATCTCGATAACAGCTCACCAACTGACCCAATTCGAATGGAAGATAGTGGCCACGATGTGTGTGAGTATATGGTAGCTATCTACTCGTCTCAACACATGGTACCATATGCATAACAGATCACTCAACCCGCTGTTTCCAAGATCATGAGATGTGGTAGCTATCCACTCGGCTCATAGCGGCTAACAACAACCCAGCAGGGAGATGAGGAGCACGGTATTGCCGCTCGTCCTCAATACAAGCATCCTGGTACACCAGATTAGCAAAACAGGGGGCACGGCTAACAACAACAGCTGACATGATAAAAGCTCAACATGATAAATGCGTGTATCCAGATGCAACAGATTGCAACAACAACGAAATAGCATACACTGTACACATTCCAGCAACCATACACATATATCCACGCCTATCCCAAAGCTGTAAAACAAGCTCACATCCGTACCTTAACTTTTTGAGCTACAATTACCACAACCGAAGTCCCGAACACTCAGATCTGAAACCTGATAAGCCAACAACAACGAAAATACTCAGGGACAGTAGCACAGAACTACGAACTGAGAGCTACAAGCTCCACCCAGCTCTATCCTACCCTTCTAACACAATAGACAGCTCTAAACGGAGCACAAGGTAGGATCTAACATTTACTCGAAGCGTTACCTGAACAGAAGAACCAATCTGCTCGAAATGATAACAGACTACACAAGGTAGCTATCTTCGCGATCCTCTTCGAGCTAATCCAAAGTCTCCAAAAGAGGTATAGAAAGAACGATCTTGGCAAGAGGAGTCCAAAGCTACCACCCTTGCTCCAATATGTGCCGTCTATCGCCGGAAATCGGGGAAGATAAGGTTCGATGAACAGTAGCTAGGGTATCACGACAGAGTTTGCTCACGAGAAATATTTCTAAGTGTCGGGAAGAGATATTGCGAACAATGGTCAAAATCCTCTGTTAAATAACTTAAATCTGCTCAAATCTGGTGAATCGTAACCATCGACAACTCGAGGCTCAAAGCTGCACCAGCTCAGATCTGAGTACCACTCCAGATCTGGACTCTACGTCAAACAGATTTGGGACTCTTCCAAACGACGTCGCAGAGAAGACCACTTTCCCAACGGATACACGTCACCCCGCTAACACCAAGTCTGAATCGCTAAACAACGTCGCATAGCGCCCAGAACACACAGATCTGACGCACACAAACCAGTCAAATCTGAAATCCCTGGACCGCACCGGTCTACATGAATCGGACCGGTCCACGCCTCACTAGCGAATAGCACAACTCAAATCTGGTTTCTCCCAAAACTATGTCGCTTCGCTACCCACGCAGAACATTAAACTAACGCGCCCAGAATAACGCGTGACCACCAGATTTCACCACTAACTCTCAAATCTGATCTTTTTCCCGTAGAATTCTCCAACCTTCCAGAGCTGTTCCAGTGACTTATTTTGATCCGATTACTTCACCAAGCATACCAGCTCAAAGCTGGTCCATCCCAGATCTGTTCATGCCAGATTTGGTCTATTCTAAACCCGATTAATTAACTTAATTAATCCACTAATCTTTCGGGTCTCACACCTGCTCTCATCGCCCAGCTTACCTCAACCCTCACTCAAGCCATCGACCCTTTCCCACAACTCAAACCCTAGGCAGCCTCGTCATGATAAATAGAGAAAATGCGTCAAACTGAATATCAATTCGTCGCCTCAAAATCAACAAAATCAAAAGCTTAAAAAAACACCTACACAATAATATGAATGAAAGGTGCATTCAAAGAGATTTTGTACTTGACTCATAATGAAAAAATTACAACCGAGTGTCACGAGGCTGTAAGGGATGAAGATCGTCGGGAACGCTGTTGATTTTGCTTCAGAAAAGCTCTAAGCCGGTGGGGTTAGAAGAGGAGGGCGGTGCTATAGAGAAGGCTAGGGGTTATATTTTTTTTGTAAACAATAAAATGGCGTGTGTGCTCGTGTGCAGGCCTAGACCCACTTTAAAGAAGGAAAAATTGTGTTTTAAAGTTGTCAAAAAATAATAGATGAAGTTGTTAGTCTATTGATAAAAGTGCTATATAAATCATTTCTCCTTTCCTTGCAACATTTCAAAAATTTGGAAAAATATGAGGATAAAAGTTGTTTAAGAAAAATGGACTTTTAAAATTTTACTATTGTAAAATTTTCCCAAGCATTGGGAATGCCTCAAAAATTTCTTTTATAAAATTTACCTTTACCTCAGTGTTTCGTCTCCATTCCGACCTCATAGCACCTGTACTAAAATTCTGAAAAGATACTCTCATAAAATAATTTAAATAATTAATACTTGGTACCAACGATCACTCCCCGCCCTCTTTTGAGCCCCGTGCGTCACATGCCCACCAGCTTCCGCTTGGTTCGTCCCTGAACCACATCGCACTAAGAGAGGTCGGCTCTGATACCAACTGTAACGCCCCAAATTTAACGACTTTCCCCATTGTACCAACACTGTTCTTTCCAGCGTGTTTTATCCTCACTCGCACGCATCCTGGAAACTTCCCAGGAGGTCACTCATCCAATAATTTTCCCAAGTCAAGCACGCTTAACTTTAGAGTTCTTATGTGATGAGCTCGCGAAAAAAAGATGCGCCTTGTTGGTATGTGTAGTACCAATTAAATCTGATAAGCCTATCTCACGTAACCTCAACTACATCAATAACTTTCGAGTCTCGAAATCCCTCTCATTCAGGTCTGGGATCGGTTCCTTCATGTGCCCCGCGGCTCCTGGCAGACTTCTAGGTAAGGGGCACAATAAGTCCTATTATGGAGGATGAGGAAGAAGAAATGAAGAATGTTCCACATGCTTCAGCAGTCGGAAGTCTAATGTATGCCATGGTTTGTACTCGATCGGGTTTAGCTCACTCGATAGGTGTAGTGCGTATGTTTATTTCAAAACCATGAAAGTAACATTGGGCTGTAGTAAAATGAATATTAAGGTACCTAAGGGGCACCTCTAAACAGATACTGAGTTTTGGAGGATCTAAACTTGAGTTTGTAGGCTATATATACGCAAACATGGCCGGAGACGTTGGCTCCCCAAAATCAACATCAGGTTACCTAATAATATTTGTAGGGGAGCTGTGTCATGACAATCAAAATTGCAAAATTTTACAGCACTGTAAACCACTGAAGCAGAGTTCATTGCAACAACTGAGGCACGCAAATAATTATTATGGATGAAAGGGTTTTTGGAGGAGTTAAGTTTGTGCAAGATTAATACAAGTTGTATTGTGATAGTCAGATATTGATGTTCGTTATCGTTGGATACGAGATACACTGGAGAAGAAGTTAAAACTTGAGAAGATTCACATAGATGAAAATGGATCTGATGTGATGACCAAGATATTGCCGAAATGGAAGCTGGAATACTGTAACCCTATTGTTGGTCTAATCAAATTCATAAAATGAGTTTGAGGGGGAAAATTGCTAAATAATTCAAGCCACCATTTTTGAATTAGAACACACTTTGAAAAATATATGGAGATTAGCTAAAATTATGAGTTTGATTATGTAAGCAATGATGTAACTAATTTGTTTTTTACCCTCAACTTTACCTATAAAAGACCGATCCCTTCTTTATTCAAAATATCACCAAACATAAATCATCTCTTTTATAAACATAAAATTATAGAAGTGGTTTAGAGGATTTGGCGTGAGATTAATTTCTTAAAGAGTATTTATCTTTGGAATGAATATGATTAGTGAGGGATTATTGAGTTTGTATTCTCAATTCTCTTGTCTTCTTTGTTATTAATAAAGTAGAGTTCTTCTTGAGTGTTCTGAGTGGACGTAATCCATGATTGGGTTGAACCAATAAAACTATTGGTGTCAATTTTGTTTAATTTGTTATTATATTCTTGTGATATTCTGCTGAGGTGCTGGCTCAAATTTATATTAATTTCCCTGATATCCCAACACATTTATCTTGAATTTTTATATAAATTTAGCTTTAGGTTGGAGAATACAGGATGTATAACGACACGAATCGATTGGACAAAGTTTATAACCACTATACAATGTTTTATAATGATTTATTTCATAGAAGAATACAAAAGATAAATGAAAAGACGAAAAGGTGGTATCCTCGCACAGATGCGTCTTCTCTTTCGTGCCCAAAAAAAAAAAATCCAAAGTAAGATCAAAATGTTACACGTTGCGGCAGGAAATTGCAGACGTCCACGCAGGGAACCATAATCACTACAAAGAAACATGTTCCATTTACCCTTCAACAATTTTAACAGGAGACCTGCATAAAAAAGAACAAAGGATATCTGTTTAACACAAATACAACTTGGATAATAAATATGATGATGAATATTAAGGATGAAAGTAAATGAGTTCGCTTGGGGTAAATTACATACCCGAATGGACTTTGCTTTATGGCTAATAGTTCAACATCAAGCTGCAAGACGAAGGTCAAGATTTTTGTATAAATCAGAAGGTGTGATATAGAACTATTGTATAGCCAGAAAAACATGAGATGAAAAATACTGTCTTCTTACCTCAATTGTTGCATTGGGGGGAATTTCTTGTACCCCTTTGTTCCCATAGGCTAGCTCAGGAGGTACTATCAGCAGTCGCTGCAAGAGTAGTTATGTTAGTTCTAGATTTTCAAGGATCCAAGTACAGTGAATCTGATGGCATTTTGGTTTAATAACAGTGTGCGTCAATCGTGCTTTTGCTTAATTGAACACATTCATCTCAAACTTCATGAGATCACGAAAATTCGGATTTATTTGTTTTCTTCAGGAAGTACTTTAATGGAATCTGTTTGCCATAGATTCACTCACTTGGCCTCCCACGCGCATGCCTTCCACTCCTAAATCCAATCCTTTCAGAACTGACCCCCTCTCAGAATTGCCAACATCGAATCCATAGGGCTATATTCCAAACCAGAAAGGAGTAAGAATTATTTATCAAATTTCAACATCAAGAAATAATGCAGAAATAACCTGTCCACAGCACAGGAAAGGCTCACACACACGAGAATCTACAAAATAACTTCACTCTTACCGTTCCACCACCAACACCAAGACCTTGTCTACTCGTCATAAACGTGATGCCTTTCCACTTCGCGACATAGTGAACCTAAAAAATGCATTCAGTAGTCTGAAATAGGTTACTCGAATATCAAATGCAGCAGCTACAGAATATTTTAGCCAAAAGGTGTGGATAAAGAATATGTAGTGGAAAACATAAATAAAATGGACAAATCACCATCCATTTCTAGCATACGTGTTCTACAAAGCGAGATGCATAGATACTTGAGGCATGATCACAATAAACAAGATCAAGAGATCTTCTAAAGTAAAACTTTTTTTAGATGTTTAATAATTCTTCCAGCCTCTTCTTCTAAAATGTATGAAATAATGGATGAAGGCAGCTATCATCTATTTTATCCATTTTTCACGCGTAAATGACTAGCATTTAGAGTCTGAGGTCACCAGTAGTCACACCGTAGTTGCCAGACTTAGTGCATGTTGCAAATAAATTAGTGTAGAAAGAATCTTTCAAATCCAGTAAGTTTTTGTAAGTGACACATTATAGAAATATTTAAAGCAATGTACTCAGATATTAAATTTACAACTGTGCCACAGCCATACTGCAACCCGAGAGCCCTTCACAGCTTTAAGTCCTCCACCGATCTTCACGTCGTAGTACCTATAATATAATGTCTATATATCAGCAATTCATGCACGCAAGCCGTTCCAAAATAAACACAAAAAATCACGAAATGATAACAGCGATATTATCACTTCAATAGTTATAACATGAGTTTCCACGGGTATAGCCTGGTACTATACCTCAGATCAGACAGTTTCGAGCTCTCCAGTCATGAAAACAGTACAATCTCACAGACAGTTGTAATGTCAAAAAAGGATTAAATACGGAGGCAGCACCAGAAGTAATATTAATACACAGTTGAATCCTAGTGTATAAATTTGGATATTGAGATAAGCTTTAATTCTTGAAGCCGCCAAAACGGAGGAACAAAAAGAACATGCCAAAGATGGCAACACTTATGATTAGATGCTAACTTTAGACCATTTGGGAGAGTTGTGTAATCACTTTCAGGAATTTTGGCTCCTCTCAGCTGCAACAAGAAAATAAAATCCAGAGGTTGTAAATTCCGAATCTACAGGGTACATTCATCAAGCTAAATGCTCTCAAGAAAATCCTTACCGCCCTTCTGCTCGTGCTCACAGCACCAGCTGTTTCACAGATAGAAACTCCAGCAGCTAACAAATTATACGATGTAGAACCTTGTTAGTGAATCATGATACAGATTGATAATTCACTAGATTCGGTATGTTAAAAGGGGATCGATTCAAACTATATTACAATAAGTTCTTCTTAGCCAGGATATTATCACATTTTCATGTGAAACGTAACCATGAATATGGTTGTAAAGTGGTTGAGCCGCTTGCTACTAGCTTAAAAGTGGCTTGGTCATAGCTTGCGTAAAGATCAGCTTGTTCGACAAATAAATCTTCAGTAGCTCAAGCATGATCTTGAGTCAAGCTCTATCTCTAATGCCTTAGATTTGAGTACTCATCTAATACTAGAGTATGTATTAAACCCGAACTGTGTTGATACTAAAAAATCTAGCTTCTCAAGCTCAAGCTCTCACATTACACAAAAAAATACTGGAATTGAGATTGAGCTCGAAAAAAATAAAGCTCGATATGATAGTTCACGGAAATAAAGATGCGTTCTCTTACATGCGGAAGTCATAATGGAAGAAAACGTAAATCAAGATTTGGTCTTTTCATTCCAAAAGTTGACAGAATCCAAGAATTTGAGCCAGCCAATCAAGAAAATTCACACCAAAAACTCCAGTGAACTAAATGCATATGGTTCCCCTGCAATACTGGAAGTAGCTAAAATCCTCTAAAACTATAGTCTGAAAAATTCAAAAAGATGTTACACAAACAGTTTCAACCCACATTTCCTCTGATAATATACGTATATGACTATTTTCTGAGCCTCTAACCATATTTTGACCAAATGCATCTCTCTATCCTGTGTAAGATCGAATTAATGAGCTTCTTTAGTGATCTATATAATGTACAAAAGTTAAATCTTTAATCTTCACAGCCCAATAGAAGCCTCAACATTATTGGGAGCTAAGCACATAACAATAAATCATAGAAAAGATCAAATGATAACAAATAGAGAACCTTAAATGTTTTACGCCCTTTATCACCCCAAAAGAGTGAATCTTTCGCAAACCCGAAACCACAATTTTACAGTAAAATCAACAAACAAAAAACTGTTCATTTGATGCGCTCACCTGCTGCAAGGAGACAACCAATCAATGTCCTCCTTCCCTCGCTCTGCAAAGCAATGTTGTCAGGGGCAATACCCTCCGCAGACGACGGCAAACAGCGGCATTGCAAGAATGAAGCATTGTTGCGAGAGGGTCTGTTTCCTGCGTCGAAATCACAAGATTTCAGTGATCCAATCCCGACAGCGAAGCAAGAAAACAAGGACGCAGATAGCACCTGCGGCGGAGAGAGAGTGGTAGAAGAAGGCGGACGGCTTGAGTAGATGGCGGAGGAGTGAGAGCTCCATGGTTTTCCAGTCAGTAGAGACAGTTGGAGAGGGACATAGACAGTTGACATAGACAGTTAGGCCGACAGTTGGTGACACAGAATGAAAGAAGGGATAACATGATCATTATTAGCCACGACTTTTAGCATAGAGGAAAAATTTGCCAAAAAAAATATATATATATGATATGTTTATGTTTATATAATATGGTTTATCTATCCTTTTTACTATCATGCACATTTATAAATATCTCGTGTATTACATCTTATTTAACCGAATTTTACAAAGTCAATGAGCTGTCATCACGTCAGACCATCAGGTCGGGGGTCAAGAGATCTGTTCTCGAGGACTGAGCTGAGCTTATAGGGAACCTACCTGGGTGAGTTACCAGCAGCAAGGTATCACCAGATCCAGACAACAATACAGCATAGCTCGAGGAATAAGAGAGGGCATCGGGAGCTCTGTCTCGAGGGATGATCTGGACGTCTTTCCTGCAATGACCTGCGACCATAGACATGGGTCAAAGGACGTCGGGAGCCATCTCGACGAAGGTCCTCCGATGCTTAAGTCAGCTCGGGTGATTCAGAGTATATATGAAACGAACCAGACTCTAGAAAATTTTTTTTTTCTTTTTTTTTAAAACATATGCGGAAGCAAACATAAACTTAAATGTATGGCTCGTTCCTTTCTAAAACATTTCAAAATCATTTTCTCAAAAATACTTTAAACATAAATAAAGGAATATTTAAAACGTTGAAACATTCAAGCGGGATAAATGCACTGAGTAAAAATACTGAATGTAAACATGTTAAAAACCAATATCTAAAACTGCATCATGACAGACTAAAAACATGAAGGCGGTCACGGGGTACTGCTGCAACAGGCACTCAGACGTCCTCACCGCCAGTCGGGATGTACTCATCGGCAGGGTCATCACCTGCACCATTTAAACCTAGTAAGCCTAGAGGCTCAGCATGCTCTATCGTAATACATAACAAAGTACATACTAATAAAATCACATACAAGCACATACTTGTAATTAAAATAACGTTAAAGCGTGAATACGTGCATGATCTTAAAATATTTCATATCATAACATATCATATAACATATAAGACATGATATAACGTAACCTGAAAAACTTATGGGTACGTCTCAGTGAATTATCATATAACATATAAGACATGATATAACGTAACCTGAAAAACTTATGGGTCGTCTCAGTGAATGTGAGCGAGCGTATGACTGATCAGTCGTAATAACCAACGTACGTGGCGGTGTGGTTCACCCTGATATCACACGAGGATCCCTATATGTCACACCTCCTATAATTGCCACTTCACCATGTCGTGATCACTTGGATCCATAGGTCCTATAATCACCTAAAAACAGGGGATCCCCGGGCCCGGCTATCCGGCTAACTCCCATCGCAGATTTTGCCACATCACTTCAATCCCTCGGGTTTTAACTTAAAAAAAACATGCCTGATCATTTCATAAAATCTCATGATGCGTGAATTTCTTAAAATCATGTAGTTTAAAACTTAGCCCGTTAATGTATATTTAATCATTTCCTTGAAAACGTTTACGTACATAAAATACTACATATATAATTAAATATACATTTACGGGCTTCTACATTTTTCTACTTCGATCAAGGATTGAATTCGGGGCCTGGCTCACCACTACAAGGCCAAACATCGCTTTAAACTCGGCCGATGAAACGAATGTTCACCGCTTTTTCCCATTTTTGCCTATTTTCTTTAAATTTTTTATTTCTTAGAATCAAGACTAAAATGGACTAATTAAAATCATTTTTGACTTCTAAAAATCAATTTGGGACTTATTAAAATCGATTTTGACTTTTAAAATCAATTCAAATCAATTTTGACCTCGAAAGCCGATTTGACCAAAAGATCGATTTTGACCAAATTACATCCCAAAAAAATCGATTTTAACTCCAATAAAATACCAAAGGCCCTAATTTTGACTAAAACTTAAAATTAAACATAACTTAAATTATTTAAAAGGTTTGACTCAATTTTGACCTTCTGGCTAATTTCTTTAAAATTGGACTTTTGACACATTAATTTAAATAACAGGTCCATAATTAAAACATTTGACTCGAGACTCGAAGAACCGATCCGGTCCAATCTAACCAGCCGAAACTGGTTCACTTAGACCGATCATATAACATATAAGACATGATATAACGTAACCTGAAAAACTTATGGGTCGTCTCAGTGAATGTGAGCGAGTGTACGACTGATCAGTCGTAATAACCAACGTACGTGGCGGTGTGGTTCACCCTGATATCACACGAGGATCCCTATATGTCACACCTCCTATAATTGCCACTTTACCATGTCGTGATCACTTGGATCCATAGGTCCTATAATCACCTAAAAACAGGGGATCCCCGGGCCCGGCTATCCGGCTAACTCCCATCGCAGATTTTGCCACATCACTTCAATCCCTCGGGTTTTAACTTAAAAAAAACATGCCTGATCATTTCATAAAATCTCATGATGCGTGAATTTCTTAAAATCATGTAGTTTAAAACTTAGCCCGTTAATGTATATTTAATCATTTCCTTGAAAACGTTTACGTACATAAAATACTACATATATAATTAAATATACATTTACGGGCTTCTACATTTTTCTACTTCGATCAAGGATTGAATTCGGGGCCTGGCTCACCACTACTAGACCAAACATCGCTTTAAACTCGGCCGATGAAACGAATATTCACCGCTTTTTCCTATTTTTGCCTATTTTCTTTAAATTTTTATTTCTTAGAATCAAGACTAAAATGGAATAATTAAAATCATTTTTGACTTCTAAAAATCAATTTGGGACTTATTAAAATCGATTTTGACTTTTAAAATCAATTTAAATCAATTTTGACCTCGAAAGCCGATTTGACCAAAAGACCGATTTTGACCAAATTACATCCCAAAAAAATCGATTTTAACTCCAATAAAATACCAAAGGCCCTAATTTTGACTAAAACTTAAAATTAAACATAACTTAAATTATTTAAAAGGTTTGACTCAATTTTGACCTTCTGGCTAATTTCTTTAAAATTGGACTTTTGACACATTAATTTAAATAACAGGTCCATAATTAAAATATTTGACTCGAGACTCGAAGAACCGATCCGGTCCAATCTAACCAGCCGAAACTGGTTCACTTAGACCAAACCAATTCCACAAAAATTAACTTAGGCCGAAACACACACAAACCCATGCAGCGTCGCCGCGACCAGCAGCCACTTCGCATGACCGTTCTCCCTGATCCGGCCACCACTGTCGGAGCCCTTCCGGATGGACAACCCCCAGGTCCAGCCGGTCCTAACCTGACTGACCATGGTCCCAACCGAGCACGCAGGAAGGAGAACGAGTCGCTCAAAGAGGGCGCACGGCGCTCAGCAGGAACACGCAGCACACGGTGTTCTCCTTCTAGCCGATGGTTCGTCCGACCACACCCATCTATGGACCACTCCTAGAATTCCTTAGGACCCCCTTTAATCACCTAATATAGAGCCAAGGTCCCTTAGGGCAGCACACGGTGTTCTCCTTCTAGCCGATGGTTCGTCCGACCACACCCATCTATGGACCACTCCTAGAATTCCTTAGGACCCCCTTTAATCACCTAATATAGAGCCAAGGTCCCTTAGGCAGGCCCTGAACCGAAGCCATGCAAGAATGGTTCAAAGCCGTGAGATGTAACATGAGATATTGCATGAACCATGAACAAGATGAGTAGATCTGACCAATACACATGTAATTCACACGAATTTTCATAAAAATCAGTCTAATACAGTTTAAATGGTGAGAAAATGGATTGATATAACATGCCTGGGTTGAAGAAGGCGTAGATCTGCGAGGTACGGACGTTCTAGACACGAGATTGGGGCGCCGCCGGATTTGGATCACCAAGTTTCTTCAAAGGCTGGAAATTTTCGAAAGTTTGTGTGCTTGTGAGGGAGGGGGACGGCTGGTGCAAAGAAATTAGGCTAGGTTTTGTGTAAAGTGTGATCAAGGAATAATTTAAAGTGCCTAATATGACCCCTATGGATTTAAATTAACAAAAGTACAAGCTTGCCCCTATAATTAAATTAAAAATGTGTTTAAAACTCATATTTGGGTTTTAATGGTTATAAAATTTCGAAATCTAGGCCTCCTCATAATATAAAATGCCTTAAAACTCAATATACCAGCCCGTATAGGTGAAAAACGGGTTCCCCTCCAAAATAGTTATAAAAATCCTAATTTCCAAAAATATTTGCTTAAAATAAAATAATTTCATTCTTAAAATCCCATAACTTAAAAATCTCAAAATCATTTTCATTCCGATCGACCCTAATCTCGTCCACACGTCGTAGCTCAAGCAGGCTGAAAAATGACACATGCATAACATGCAGCATAAAATCATAAATAAATCACATAATAAGACATGTAATCATCTAAAATATTTTCCCCCTAGTCATGCACTCATTTCTACGTAGTCAGCAAATTCTAGGCATTACAACTCTCCCCCCCTTATAGGAATTTCATCCCCGAAATTGAGTACGTACCAAACAACTCCGGGTAGCGCGTCCACATATCGGCCTCAGTCTCCCATGTAGCCTCATCCTCCGGGTGATTCTGCCATCGGACCTTGACCAACGGAATACTCCGCGCTCTCAGCCTACGCTCCTCCCTAGCTAGAATATGCACAGGTCGCTCCTCAAACGATAAATCTGGTGCCAACTGTAGCGGCTCAAAATCCAACACATGGGACGGGTTCGGAATGTACTTCCGCAACATCGAGATATGGAATACATTATGCGCTACTGACAGACTGGGTGGTAACGCTACTCGATAAGCCAGAGTACCAACCCTCTCCAAAATCTCGAATGGCCCAATAAACCTAGGGCTAATCTTGCCTCTCCGACCAAAACGCATCACGCCCTTCATGGGCGATATCCTCACAAACACATGATCTCCCACAGCCAGCTCCAGTTCTCGTCGTCTCTGATCGGAATAACTCTTCTGACGACTCTGGGCTGTCCTCATCCTATCCCGAATCCTCGTCACAACATCTGCTGTCTGCTGCACTAACTCTGTAATGCTCGGGATTATAGACTTGATGATTTCGAATTTTCAGATTGTAGCTTTTGAATGAAGTGGTGTTGATCAGTAGTTGCGTTAAACCAGTCGTTGTGTTGATCAGTAGTTGCGTTAAACCAG
>KV014019.1:15305-26294 GCA_001598015.1 Dorcoceras hygrometricum
AACACGATTCAACACTATGAACCAGAGGATGACTTGAAGGTAAATCAATGAATAACAATGGTTGTGTTCTTCAAGTCTTTGAGCTTTTGTGAGAATGCTTCAACAGAAAGTAGCTCAAGAGTATATTTTGACAGCGTTTTTGCAATAGTGAGAGCGAAGGATCCTCTTCAAATCAAAACTGCTGGTATTTATAGTCTTCGCTCAACGGTCATTTTCATCTGTTAAGGAAACAAAATCCTTTTTGAAATTATGATAATTCATAACCGTATTCTCTGCTCCATTACAAGGTAAATTGCACTTTGAGCTTTTGTGAGAATGCTTCAACAGAAAGTAGCTCAAGAGTATATTTTGACAGCGTTTTTGCAATAGTGAGAGCGAAGGATCCTCTTCAAATCAAAACTGCTGGTATTTATAGTCTTCGCTCAACGGTCATTTTCATCTGTTAAGGAAACAAAATCCTTTTTGAAATTATGATAATTCATAACCGTATTCTCTGCTCCATTACAAGGTAAATTGCACACTGTCAGAGCTAATATGTCTATTTCCATATCTGTGCAATAACCGTATAACAACCTCTGTAAATATGTACTATTTACCAAAAATAGTACCGACGTTGTCTCCTAAATTCCAGGCAATTTGTACGATTCTGTTGATCCTTTCCAATTTGAGTAATTGATCGTATTTGAATTTCTTTATCGCTTGCGCCTGAAATTTCTTCATCTTCGAATAACATGTTGCGACTGGAGTATGCTTGAGTGTTCAACGACTGGTTTCCCTTCAAAATCCACCGTCTGATTTTTAGCGTTAACCCAAACGCTGTCATTTCAACTTATCAGAACGACGTAGTTTACGCTATACATCAATAAGCACTCCAACGTCTGGAATACTACGTCTGGTATCAAAACAACGACTGGATTCACAAAATACTGTAGCTCTCGACTGGTTCCAATACGGTGTCGTTCCAACTTATTCAAACGACATCGTTTTCATACACCCTCGACTGGATAAGTAATACTGTAGCTCTCGTCTGGATGTAAGAACACTGTAGCTTGCGTCTGGTTATAAGAATACTGTAGCTTGCGTCTGGTTATAAGAATACTATAGCTTGCGTCTGGTTATAAGAATACTGTAGCTTGCGTCTAGTTATAAGAATACTGTAACTAGCGTCTGGTTATAAGAATACTGTAGCTTGCGTCTGGTTATAAGAATACTATAGCTTGCGTCTGGTTCGATACCAAAACTGATTCACTGTAGCTCGTCTGGATAACCCATCAACTGATTAACCACTCCACTGTAGCTAACGACTGGTTTCACCCCACAACTGATTTACTGTAGCCACCGTCTGGATAAGTCTGTCGTCTGGATTCACTACAAAAAATTGCGTCTGATTATTCAGATTTAACTTAACTTTTGTTATCACCAAAACTAAAAATTTTATCCTAACAATTTCCCCCTTTTTGGTGATGACAAAACTTAATAGTCGAGATAAATGAATAGGTAAAATAAATTGCACAACGACTGCTGAAAACAAATTTCATTAACTTAACTAAGTACAAAATATTTGTACAAGTTGTATCCTAACTAATATCCTCTTCTCCTCTTATACGATCCACTTCTACTTAGCCTTCTTTCTCTTCTCTTTCTATCTCTTTCTCTGTCAGCCCTCATAATTCTTTCCATAATATCTCGCTGTGCAGCGTCAATGTCTGTTTGTGAGATAATCTCTGTAGTTCTGATAACATTACCACTGCTTTCACCTTGGTTAACAGGAGTAGGTAGAGGGCGGAGACTGCTGATTCCTTCCCCCTTTTTGTTATCACCACCCCGATTAATATATGCAACGAGTTTGCTTAGTTGGTTGGTGATGATATTTAGGGTCTGCTGTGCTTGAGTACTAAACTCCAATAAATCATTTCTAGTAGCAGCCACTTGCTCATCCAGAGAATTGATTCTAGCATTAAGCTCTTGGTGAGACTCCCTAACCACTCTCCGAACATCAACGACATCTAGACCAGTAGTTACAATATGAGTGCCAAGCTGCTTATGAGATGATTGTAACTCCAACGACAAGAGATTACGTTGATCATTTGAGTCTCTGCGCAATGCCCCAAGAACCCTATCCTGAGCGTCGAGGCGTGCGATAACTTGCTTCTCAAAGTTGTGGAGGTGCAATAATAGTGTATCCTTGTTCTTGGCACCATCATCTCGTTAACAGATTTGATCTATCGAAGCTCGCAACTGGTTCAATGCCTTGCTGATATTTGGACTAGGAGCAGCTGGTAGAGAAATAGAAGCAGGAGTATCATCAAAGTTCATAGACTCATCGGAGCTGAAAGAGGAAGAAGACTCTTGGCGCGGAGAAGGGGAACGATATACTGTAGATCCATCAGACGAAAGAACCTCAAAATCTTGTACATCTTCCATCTGGATATCTGCTGAATCCAACTGTACAACTGAATCAACAAAACTGTTACAATTCATACTCTATTGAATAATACGACGAAAACGATTTGGTAGCGTCTCTAAAACCTCGACAACGGAACCGCGAACAGCAAGATCCCTGCAAAAATTTACTGACCAAACTGTTCGTAGACTGCCAAGGAGAGAAAATTGAACAACTTCCATACAGATCTCAGCCCAAACAATACTAATAGCCCTTGAAATATACGGCCTGGAATCAATGTCTTGGACAGGTTCAATAAAAACACAAGCGCGATAGCGATCACCCAGAACCCTGTGCTGCATTCGATAACCAAACACATCGACATCAGGCATCATTTCAGCAGAGACCATGTGCTAAAGAAGGACGTCCGGTTGGAGTATGTGTCGACGGAGCAACAAGTTGCTGACATCTTCACCAAACCTCTGCCCGACGCTAAGTTTTCTTATTTAAGAAATGTTTTAGGTCTCCTTGAATTTCCTTGATTGTCTGGGCACTAACATTTGCAGGTTGTTAGCCATCGCTTCACCCAGTTTCAAGTCATGTGTTCAGGGGGAACAGTAGAAAATCAGCTGAGGGACGCAGAATATACCTGTAACGCCCCAAAAATCCATAAGACCACATTATGCATATTGTTCATTTTATAGATTAAAATTGGCATTTCGAATGTTATGCATTGCTGATTTTAATTAATTTCAGAAATAAGATGTGACGCAGCTGTTTCCAGCGGATGACTCCAAAGAGTGATGCACGAGCAGGTTTTTAATCTGTTGAAAATGTTTTAAGGAGGACAAACGATTTCTTTTGAAAAAGGTTTGGTTCTTTTCAAATCAAAATAAGATGAAGGGAACTTTACTAAACTTTATAAGTGTGTCGTGCTTGATTTCACAAGTAGCTTGCCACTAATCCCTTCCATATTTAAACATGTTTTCAAAGAAAGATCTTTATCATTTGCAAAGAAAAATCTTTGGTGTTCTTCAAAATATTCTAAGAAAAGTGCGTGTGTTGCTTAAGGAGAAGATTTCTGCAGGAAACCAGTTGTTGTTTGTCAGGCCCCGTGCTAATTACTCACAATTAACACATAATAAACGCATAAACACGGAAGCTAAAATCAGGGCTTAAAAATTTTTCGAAATCATTTGGGCCTGAACGTAAAAACATGCATTCAAAATATCGATAGTCAAAATATAAGTTAAATCAAACTCATACAAACAGGTAGCAACTACAATTCAAATCGAATACATATCCCCAATACACAGCAACACGGGGCATCCCCCGGTTCAGTACATATCATAAATATAACTGGGACTCATGGGAAAGGGGATCGACCAGCTGTACCACTGCTCTGTCCAGCCTGGCTACCTGAATATCCTGCAAATGGGTAACACAGACCCAAGACACAAAAGCAGGAAAAAAAAATACGAGGTCAAGCCTCAATACGAAAAGCTATCAAAAAAGCTAAACATGCAACATGCCATAAATCAATGCTATGAATGCATGAGGGCTATCAAAGAATCGGATAGCTAGACCAGTCCATCAACTGGCAAATCAAATCAAGCCTCTATACCACGCACAACCAATCAGCCGGTGGAAATCATCGGTCCGTGATCATCGGGGCCCGTCAGCCCATCACAGCTCGGTGGTAGACACTTGAATCCGGTAGTCACCACTCCGATGATAGCGTTGGACTTTTCGGGCACGACTCATCGGTCGGCCAGTCACAATGTGGCGCCCAATCGGGTTATCAAATCAATCTGTCAATTCAGGCTCAAGATGTATGCATGAATGCCATTCATTATTCAAATCATGATGCATACAATATCAAATACGTAAAACAGAACATATACAACTCAATTCAACATTCAGTTTCACGTAAGGGCATCGAAACAATCCAACAGATTTCATAGCCTGAAATATACGCACGTTCATGCATCAAAGCTGTAAGAGCTGCTCACTCGTACCTCAATTCCACAAATTCTACCTCACAAATTCGAACAGATCACGGCAGAAATTCACGGCCTGCAAAACAGATTTCTCCTGGTTCGAAATTCTCGGTAGAAGGCTTCAAGGAACTGAAATCCAGAAGCTCAAAAGAGCTGGATGCAGAATCTGCTCAACGGGAAATGCACACGCAGAAGCTTTCGGGATAACCCAACTCGTTTTTCCTGGCTTCCTAACTAGCATCAATAGGAAGAGCAAGTCTCAAGGAGTCCAGCGCCACCAATATCATCAAAACAGAGGCTGGAAGCGACGGGAATCGGCGATGGAAAGTTACGGTGAACAGTAGCTATTCGAGGGTTTCGAGAAGGAAGATAAGAAATATCGGGTCTAAAATGCTCTAAGTGTAACTCAACACTTATATTTATATTCTCCACTCAAATAGCTACAGGACAAGTCGAACACCGACAAAAACAGAGTCCTACGACTTAAAATATCACAAAACAGATCCGTCGCTAATGCGTTAAGTCCCATCAGACCTCACGCTATACAAATTCTCGCGCAACCATCAAAACGACAGCGTTTAGGTAAAAACAGATCTCACCATCAACGCTAAGGAGCGAAACGACGACGTTCTAATAAAACAGATCTCAGCGCTAAAACATGCGCATAACATAAAACGACGTCGCAGGCTAAAACAGATCTCTTCTCAATGAATAACGCTAAGGACCAGATCTCTACTACGCAATAGCCAAAACCAGACGTCAACGCTACACGTTGACCAACACGTGTCGCCATATCATTCAACGCGCTAACAATACAGATCTCTCACGCGAAAAACCAGATCTCACTCTAATGAACGCAATCACGTTCCTGCATGAGATCTGCTTACGTCAATGACATCCGAAATTCGATATTGCATATTCATTTCCGTGCCATACCCGATCATCCAGATCTCTCCAAAACGACGGCGCTTTACTCAATTCTCGCGGCACTACACGCAATGCTAAGGAAAAACAGATCTCTATTAAAATTCACTCTAAACAATGTCATTTCTCAACCAGATTTCACCCGATAACTTTAGCGAACAGATCTCACTCACCAGACCTCTCCGCTTGCTCTAAAATCAAGCGTTACTAAGGAAATCAGATTTCTATCATAATTTCTACAATTCAACTCCAAATTCCAAACGGATTTCACCCAAAATCCTAAAATTCGAAATCTGAAAATATGATTAATCCCTAATCCAAGATCTGATTCCTCACATTCTCCTCAACTTAAGAGATTTCATCCTCGAAATCAAAGGCAACAAGGGCAGAAGCAATCAAACATTCAAACCAACACAAAATCTTTTCAAATTCGAAGCAAAAACCGGAAATTTACCTGGAAAAATCCGCACGATCAGTGCTCAAACAGATGAGGCCAGTCTTGTCTCATCTTCTCCTCAACTTCCCAAGTTGCTTCTTCTCGGCCATGCTTGCTCCATTGGACCATCACCAACGGAATTATCTTGTTTCTCAGCTGCTTCTCCTTCCTATCCAGAATATGGAATCTCATCACGCTCTTGAAGGGAGAAATCTTGAGAAACACACGATCGCCCACCTCAAACTCTAACGGTCGACGTCTTCTATTAGCATAGCTGGAGAAACGGTCTTGAGCAGCCTTCATCTACTCCGGATCAAATCAATTTGGTCTTTCATGTGCTGAACAAACTCCGGTGTAGAAAGCTGTCTCTCCCCAACTTCTTCCCAACAAATCAGGGATCTGCACTTTCGACCATACAATGCCTCAAACGGAGCCATTCCGATAGTCACCTGGTAGCTGTTATTATATGAAAACTCAACCAAGGACAAAGAATCCTGCCAGCCACCACTGAAATCCATCACAATTGCACGCAGCATATCCTCTAAAGTCTGGATAGTCCGCTCAGACCGTCCGTCTGTCTGTGGATGATAGGCCGTACTCATAGCCAATATCGAACCCATCGCTGCCTGCAAACTCTTCCAAAATCGATAAGTGAACCTCGGATCTCTATCGGACACTATCGAAACCGGAATCCATGCAATCTAACCACATGGTCGATGTACAGCTTTGCCATTTTCTTCATAGAGCACCTCACATCATAGGGAATGAAATGGGCTGACTTCGAAATCTATCAATCACAACCCAGATCGCATCGCATCCCCTACTCGATCGAGGTAGATGAGTCACGAAATCCATGGCGATGTGCTCCCAATTCCATTGGGGCACCTCTAAACTCTGCAGCAAACCACCAGGTCTCATCCTCTCAGCCTTGACCTGTTGGCAATTCAGACATCGAGCAACAAAACAAGAGATGTCGCTCTTCATCCTGCCCACCAGTAGTGAGACTTCAAGGCATGATACATCTTCCTTTCGCCTGGGTGCACACTGTACCGACTACAATGCGCTTCATTCATGATGGCCTCCTTCAAATCAATCAGGTTCGGAACCACTAATCTCCCTCGAAAACGCAAACATCCATCCGAAGAAACGGAGAAATCGACAGACTGACCATTCTGGGCCTTAATCCTCAACTCATGGATATAGGGATCAGTCCTCTGCGCCTCCATGATATCATGCAAAAGCTGTGGCTCAACCTGCATCGTAGAAACCATGAAGTACTGATCGCTCGGCTGAAATCTCCAACCCGAAGTACTCAATTGCTCATAGACTCTAGAAGCACTCAAAAATGAAAGCATCGCAGGCTGGGTCTTCCTACTCAATGCGTCGGAAACTGAGTTCATCCGCCCAGGCTGATACTGAATCTCACAGTTAAAGTCCTTGAGCAATTCCATCCATCTCCGCTGCCTCATGTTCAAATCAGACTGCGTGAAGATATATTTCAGACTCTTGTGGTCGGTGTACACCACAAATTCTTCACCATAAAGATAATGTCACCAAATCTTCAAGGCAAACACTATCGCAGCCAACTCCAAATCGTGAACAGGGTACCTCATCTCGTGAGGCTTAAACTGTCGAGACGCATAGGCAATCACGTACCCGTTCTGCATCAGAACACATCCTAAACCATTGAGAGAAGCATCGGAGCACACCACAAATCATCCAGATCCATACGGTAGAGCCAACACAGGAGCAGTAGTCAACTTCTCCTTCAACGTCTGAAAACTGTTCTCGCACTCATCAGTCCACTCAAATCTCTTATCCTTCTGAGTCAACTGAGTCAGAGGCTAAGATATCGAAGAGAACTTCTCAATAAAACGCCTATAATAGCCAGCCAAACCCAAGAAACTATGGATCTCAGAAACATTCCTAGGTCTCTCCCAGTTAAGAACTGCTTCGACCTTGCTCGGATCTACCAAAATTCCTTGTGCTGAAATCACGTGACCCAAAAAGATAATTCTGTCCAGCCAAAATTCGCACTTGCTGAACTTGGCATAGAGCTACGAGTTTCTCAATCTCTGCAACACCAGTCTCAGATGCTCCTTATGCTCCCTCATGCTCCTCGAGTACCCCAGGATGTCATCAATGAAGACGATCACGAACCGATCAATATACTCGCTGAAGACACGATTCATCAAATCCATGAACACAGCTGGGGCATTCGTCAACCCAAACGGCATGACAAGAAACTCGTAATGCCCATATCTAGTCCGGAAAGCTTTCTTCGCCACGTCAGCGTCTCTAATCCGTAGCTGGTGATAACCAGAGCGCAAATCAATCTTTGAGTACACGACCGATCCCTGCAACTGGTCGAACAAGTCATCAATCCTCGGCAACGGATACTTGTTCTTCACTGTTGCTTTATTCAGCTGTCTGAAATCCACACACATCCTCATGGATCCATCCTTCTTCTTCACGAAAAGAATCTGAGCTCCCCAAGGCGACATGCTCGGCCTGATGAAGCCTTTATCCAAGAGGCCTCTCAACTGATCCTTCAGTTCTCTCAACTCTGCTGGCGCCAACCGATACGGAGCTCTAGAAATTGGGGCGGTACCAGGCACCAACTCGATACTGAAGTCGATCTCACGTCTCGGAGGGAATCCAGGAATCTCGTCTGGAAACACGTCGGGAAACTCTCGGACGATCGGAATATCACTCAACTCTGCTCTTGGGAACTATCAAGCGCGTAGATCATGAATCCAGCATTACCTAGCGATAGCAGGCTAAACATCTCCATGGCAGAAACTATCGGAATCTTCGGGCACGAATCAACACCGTAGAAATCCCACTTCTCACCCGAATCAGGGCGAAATCTCACAACACCATGGAAGCAATCGACTGTAGCCTTATAGATAGACAGCACATCCATCCCCAAGATACAATCAAAATCTCTAATCCCCAAAACAATCAGATTGGAGACCAAAACATGCTCATCAAATCTAATCAGACAATCAAGCACTACCTCTCGGGACCAAAGACTCACACCAGCAGGAGTAGACACAGCCACGACATCACACAATGGGGATCAACCCATGCTCAAACACAAACAACTCAGATATGAAAGAATGTGATGCACCAGTGTCAAAAAGAACTCTCGCATGATAATAAAAAATAAAGCATGTACCTCCAATCACCATGCCAGGCGTCTCCTCAGCCTGCTCTCTGTTCAAAGCGTTCGCCTGAGCTTGCTGGGGAATCTGAAACTGAGGTCGGGAAGGTCCTCCTATCGAAAGACACGACCTAGCGAAATGTCCCGGCTGACCACAAAGATGGCAAAGTCCTCTAACTCCACGACACTACAAAGTCTCATGTCTCCCTCCGCACTGCCCACAAAATCCACCGCCAGAACCACTACCTGAACCAGAACTCACGGAACCAGAGGAACTCGAATGGCCCTTCTTCTTGAATTTCTTCCCTCGAGGTCTAAACTGCTGGCGACTCGACTGCTGTGCCCCTGAGGAGACTGATACGACTGCGACACCGCCTACACTGGCTGAGGAGCACGTCCAGTCGTCTGCTGCACCGGAGCCTCAGGATCCATCAAACTCTCCTCAATATCAACCGCATTGTTCACAGCTTCCATAAAGGTCGCCGGAGACCCAGACAACACCATTCGGTAAAGATCAGGTCTCAAGCCCTTCAAGAATTTGTTCCTCTTCGTTCGATCTTGGTTCTCTACATCAGTCGTCTGCTGCACCGGAGCCTCAGGATCCATCAAACTCTCCTCAATATCAACCGCATTGTTCACAGCTTCCATAAAGGTCGCCGGAGACCCAGACAACACCATTCGGTAAAGATCAGGTCTCAAGCCCTTCAAGAATTTGTTCCTCTTCGTTCGATCTTGGTTCTCTACATGTGGCATGTACACCAAAAGCGCAGAAAACTGCCTCGCATACTCGGCCACTCGCATGTTACCCTGCTTGAGGTTGTCGAACTCTCGCTCTCGGCTGGCGAAGTAGGACTCCGGGGTATATTCCTGACGGAACGCCTCACAGAAACCCTCCCAGGTGATCACTGCTCCACTATCACAAAGCATCCTAGAAGTACCTCTCCACCAGCGCTGCGCATCATCCCGCAGCTGCAGCACTGCTAATTTCAGTCTCTTTTCCGGAGCGTACTCCAAGGTATCAAACAGCTCCTCCATCTGGACCAGCCATGTTGGGGATCCGGATCCGCCCCCCGGCGAGGCAGCGGAAGAACAAAGAATATGGCCGGGAGACTATCAATACAAAAACAAGACAATTAATAATCGTCATACATAGGGTGTTCAAAATTGAATACCTTGCTGGCACTTGTGCCTGGCTCCAACCGGTATTACAAGAATCCGGCTCTTCTCGGTAGATTGCGGTAGTTTACGCCAATCCGATCCACGACCAGATCCGAGACTCCTTCGTCAGGCTGCACTAGAAGCGTTTTTCAAACAACGGTCCAGGAAAGGGCTTCGTAAGTGGATCAACAACGTTGTCTGCAGAGGCGACTCTCTCAACTGCTATGTCACCTCTAGCCACAATATCCCGGATTATGTGGTATTTCCTCAGTATGTGTTTGGATCTTTGGTGAGACCTAGGCTCCTTTGCTTGCGCAATGGAACCCGTGTTGTCGCAGTACACCGGGACTGGACCAACTCCATTAGGAATGACGCCCAACTCTTGGACGAAATTCCTTATCCAAACGGCCTCCTTAGCAGCAGCTGATGCTGCAATGTACTCAGCCTCAGTGGTTGAATCCGTGAAGGTGTATTGCTTGGAACTCTTCCAAGAGACAGCACCACCATTGAGCATGAATACAAATCCAGAGGTTGATTTCAAATCATCCACGTCACACTGGAAGCTAGAATCAGTGTATCCTTCCAGTTTCAGTTCACCACCCCCGTAGACCATGAACATATTCTTAGTCCTTCGTAATGTTAGAGTAGATGCCCAACTAGCCAACTTGTGGCATGTGGGTTTTGTTGACTCTTGTACAGACGATCTTTATATATGATATTCGCATTCTTTTATATGGCATTCTTTACTTTCATTATGTGTGTAATGATTTACAATTGTGTTGAGTAAAGACCTAGATTACACTAAAGCGTATGTTAGATGTGATAGTGGGTATGACGGCTATCATGAAACACATCTAATAGTCGCTGTGTATTCTGAACATGTTCCTAGTCGATTGGGTCCGTCAAAATGAGGATAAGGCCG
>KV014020.1:5069-22061 GCA_001598015.1 Dorcoceras hygrometricum
CTGAGCACTTAAGCCCAGTTCCGCACTGGCAATTTCACGTAGCTCTTCTACGCAAAACATGTAAGCCCGACCTGCTCCTCACCAGACCCCGCTCCCGCGCTCCCACCTCCTCGGGTGGCAACCCCACCCGAGCACTTAAGCCTAGTTCCGCACTGGCCAAATTCGTGTAGCTCTTCTACGCAAACATATAAGCCCGACCTGCTCGGCAACAAAGCCCAGTTCCGCACTGGCACCTCCTCGGGTGGCAACCCCACCCGAGCACTTAAGCCTAGTTCCGCACTGGCCAAATTCGTGTAGCTCTTCTACGCAAACATATAAGCCCGACCTGCTATAGCCTCTAGGAAGGGGGCCAGGTTCGGGGCTCGGTCTGGAGTTTGGGAAGAAAGGGTGAAGACGTTGTCCCTCCAGTGCATATCACACTTCCAGGGGTTTCTTTTCTTCCCGACCCATCTCATGAAGAAGAACCAGCTCATCCATCCCTTGTGGGAGCTCGGGTTCCCCTTAATGAAAGCATGATCTCCCTTGTGGGAGAGATAGAATTTCCCCGATCCCAGCCGTTTGATTTGGATTAGCTGCATAAGGACATAAGGGATAAGGGGGAGATCGTGGTAGCAAATAAGGACGGCCAAGGCCAAGAGGAAACTATAAGAATTGGGAGCCAGTTGGCTCGGGCTTATCTTAATGTGTTGGTAGAGGGCAGCGATAAACCTCGGAAGAGGAAACCGGAGACCCATCTCCAGTTGATTAATGTAAAAAGAATGGAAACCCCGAGGAGGAAGATGAGCCCTCTCCTCTGGCCGGGGATGACCACCTCGAACTTATCAGACATCCCCCCTTCTTCTTGATGAAGGGGATGTCCGACGACTTCAGGTTGGAGGATTTCTCCTCGTACCAGGGCACGCTCTTGGACCCCAGTTCGGCCTGGTCGGGAAGCCAGGGCCCCCTAACCTCGGGGCTCTCGGGGATGCTATCTATGGTGTTGGCTACGCTCCTAACTGAACCTGGGGCAGTAGTAGACATCTTGGAAAGTATCAACTTACTAAGCGGGAGATCGGGAGAACGATAAGACAACTCGGAGGCGAGAAGAAATTTTGACAGAGTAACGTTGCGGTTGAAAAAGAAAAGTGAGAAAGAGAAGGTGAAGATCGCATATTTATAAGGATTGGGAAGATGATCTTGATCGTCCAATCTCACCTCTCTCAACGGTCCAGATCATCTCGAGAAGCTCAACGGTCGCATCGGACGTCAGGCTACCCTACTCGGGTGTCAGGCTACTTTAATCTCTACTGTTCGTGGAGATCTTATCAACGTCTGGGAGTCATTATCACGCGGATCATGGTTTTCTCCCGAAAACACAACCCAACCTCAATCCCGTCCTACACGTGTCCTCTTATCGACGGCTGAGGAGAAGTAGCACAAAGATCGTGAATTGTTTCAAGTTGTGGGTTTTCACCTCGGATCCCGACGTCAGTTATACCTACTCCTATACTTCAATTCTTCGTCTAGGACTTGCGGAGGGGATACTCCTGATGCCCCCCGTAATCACCTCGGGACCCGAGGACCGAGCCCCGCGTCCTCAACCTTGCCTACATCATCAAAGGCGAGAGCAATCGAGAGGCGTACTTTGAGCTCGGGATTCTTGACCGAGGCCTCGCCACCAGTTCGGGAGTTGCCCGAGCACCTACGTTATGGATAGGAGTTAGTAGCTTGAGGAAACGATCTAAGCTCGGGGTATTGCCCGAGGACCCCGACCCGACGTGATGAAGAATCCTCCCTGGATACGTCTTTCCTTCTTTAAAAGATCTGGATACGATACTTGTTTCCTTCTTTAGAGAATCCGAGGACGATACGACTTTCCTTGTTTACATAACAAGATCCACGAAGATCATGGAGTATCTCGCCCGCCCGAGATTTCCGCCGAGATGTCCTCCTCTCCATCGACCTAGCCCCTCTATAAATACCACCAGGTTTGCTTCTTTGTACTCATTCACTCATTGTTGCACACTCTCGCACACAGCTTATATTGCTCTCATTTGCTCTCGCGCGCACTGCCTGACTTAAGCATCGGAGGGGCTTCGCCGGACACACTTCCGGTGCCCTCTGACGAGTGTTTTGTGGTTTCAGACATTCAGGCGTACTCCCCAGTTCCCGAAGCCCGACGTGCCCGAGGTCCTCGACGCGGTGATAGCTCTCAGCTGAACTATTTGGCTACATCAATTGGCGCCGTCAGTGGGAATCGATAGAAGAAGATACAAGATGCCACCGAAGAGGATTAGAACTCAGGGCGTTACTGGAGAGAACAGCCGAACAGAAAGCATGACTCAGGGGTCGGAGAACCCCACGCTCACTCCCGCCCAGATAGCTGGACTGGTAGCAACCACTGTGGCGCAGATATTAGCTGACAGAACTGAGTCGCAACCACCTCCTGATCAGCAGATCGATGAGATCAGGAAACTGCGTGAAGAGCTAGAGAATTTGAGGAAATAAAGAAGCTCACCCCCTCCTCCCTAATGGAGATGTACGTACATAGTACAAGCATTGAAGACGCCACAGATATTTCAATTTGATACACACGACGTGTCTACTGGTAACATTTATTACCGTTATGTCCAAATGATATAAATAGAAGAGCAGATCAGTTGTGAAGAGGTTACGAATTATAACACAACACTCTCTAGTCCTTGCTACCACTACGAACTTAAAAGCTTTCAAGAGCAAAAATAGAGTTGTTCTATCAAACCTCTTAGATAGCTAGTGACACACATACACATATTGTTATTCAATTCTTTGTGTCACATAAAATTTTGTACACACGCTGTAGTGTTGAGATATCATTGTAAATCATAGACAGAGAGTGTTGAGTGCTAGATTTGCACAACCAGCTTAGAGCTGAGTTCATTCTATTTTAAACCAGATCGCGTGTCTGGGTTCTTTGATTGAGTGTTAGGAGTTCTTGCAGCTGCCGACTGTAGGAGTCGGTTTGTACAAGGCGTGTGTAAATCAAATCTTCTAGTGGATATCCTTTCTGTTGAGGAAGAAGGGGATACGTACGAGATTTAACTCCAAACTTCCAGAAACAAACCTCTTGACTATATTTTATATTTACGCATTTGACTGTTCACTGTTGAATTGGTTCATTCCGCACAATATTTTTGTTACCCAAGACAACAGCATATCACTGAGAACCTTCCAAGCTGATAACTCAGCTTAGAGGTTATCTACGAGCTGTAAAATCTTTTGAAATCAGTTTTCAATTAAAAATTAGCAAAAGAGTTCATCAACCCCCCTCTAAACTCCCGAGCTTGTTTTCCGATCCTAACAGATATAAACGAATGTAACAACTCAGATGAGTTCGTCTACATTAAATACTCATGTACTACCTCTAGAGAAGTTACAAGGAGAAGTACCGTTGTGAGAAATGTTCGAATTATTAATGTTGAATGAAGAAGACTATAAAATTCTAAATGATTTGAATCACAAAATGGGAGAAGAGACGAATAACGAGACTACAATCAAGAGGAATATACAGAAAATACACAAGCATCAAGTTGTGCTCATTTTAAAAGAGTTTTCTTAACAGAAAGAATCAAACTCCTTGCTAAGGATCAATATCGAGTAGCTGAACTTACTTACTGTCAGGTCGGTGCTTAAGATCAAGGAATAAGCACGCAATTAACAATAAAACACGGAAGCTTAAAAAGTTTTTAAAATTTTTCTTTTTCGACCTGAACAAAAACTATAATGTAAAATGCGCAGATACTCAAAATAAGAGTTTTATAACAAAAACAATATACAACACGTCACAGAATTCATTCAATAAACATGTATCTCAACAAGGCATAAACGTAAAATCCAAACTACAACAACTACACGTGAAATCCCCTGGTAACCGCACTCGATGAAATTATATACATAAATATCTGAGACACTCGATCAACCCTTCGTGGCTCCACTAGCTGACGCACCACCTGGGCCAGCTGAAGTACCTGGGTAATCTTAATGGCAACAACGCAACCAAACAGCCCCGAAGGGACAAGGGGTCAAACCCCAGTACGAAGAACAAAGTAAAAAAACATACGAAGTATGAATGATATATGCAACGTGCTATGCAATGCATGTCCGGTAGAAAGAACATCGGGTAACAAATCGGAAGCCAAAAAAATAGATCATGGTTTTTGAAAGATTTGAGCACCAAAAGTAGATCAGGTCTGTTCTAAAATATCGGGCGAAAAATATCCGAAGTACTCCCAAAAAATTGAAAGCTTAAAACACAATTTAACATGTATGTAGAAAGCTATAAATCAGTACACTGAGTTTGTTCATGGAAGTTCGAAGCTCCACTTCTACGTCTCACCTTCTTCCAAACTGGAAGGCTTTCACTAGAAGGATTTGATAAATACATACTTGTACAAACCCACTCATCTGGGACTTACCACACTGCTCAAGCTGAACTCTTAGACTCAACTCTGTTCAGTTTTTAATGTCTCTATGATAATGTAACGCCCCAAAATCCATACGACCACATTTTTTTAGCCTTTTTCTTATGAAGGGATGTTTTGATGTTTGTGTTTCCAGCTATCTTTCGAGCTGGTTCAATTACCTAAGTTGATATTTTCGCTTCCAGCTTAGAAGAACGGTCCAGAGGGTTCCCCGAAGGATGAGCCCCAAGCAAAGACCCGAGCTGGCAGTGATTTTATATAAAATGCTTTGGATTTGTGAGTTCAACTTTCAATAAAACTATAGTAGTAGATTTCAAAATTTAAAGATGTAGTAGGGTTTTTTGATAAATTATGTGGGCTGGTAAGGTGACCCATGCCTCTTCTAGTACTATATACCTACTAATAATCATACTTCTCACAAAATGATATTTTGAGAGTTATAGCGCTCAGTTTCACAGAAGAAAACTTCAGTTCTCAAAATACTTAGAAGCTCGACAGCTTGTGCTTGTGTGACGTTCAACCGAGGTCCTCTGTTCTTCGTGATTCCCAAGTAAGACAAGTAAAGCTGATTCTTTTCTTCATCTAGAAAACATATATTGTTTCTTTGTTTCCCGTTACTTGCTTTCCTGATGCATGTGTAAGTTTCAGTTCAGTTCATGTTCACGTTTAAATTTAAAGGTTTGAGGTATGAAAATTATGGGTTCACAGTAGTGATGTTTAAAGTTTAGAGAAAACTCACCAGTTTGTCTTTCAGCAAATACGGGGTTGTATTTCAAAAAGACTGAGCTGTATAGGTTCGAGTTTACGTATAAACCATGAAAAAGCTTATTAGTTCTGGTGTGCTGTAGAGTTCTGGATATGGCTCTGAACGGATAGGCGGTGCTGGTTTGCGGGATTTATGTTTCGGTTGGATAAGCTGAGATGGTCTGTTAAGAGATTGTTCATGCTGGTACAATACCCTCAAACTGAGCTGATTTATTCCAAGCTGGTACCATACCCTCCAGCTGAGATGATTATCTCGTGCTGGTACAGTATCCTCCAGCTGAGCTGGTCTATCCAAAACTGAATTGAAAGCGTTTGAATTTTCTACCCGAGCTGACTATCCAGCTTGCGTCCGTGATGGACTACCTTTTCTCAAATTCAGCTCTTCACTTTCATTGAACATATTTCGCGGAATAATTCCAAGACCAGTAATCAATAATCCATTACTCCTTATTGAGATCATTGTTAACTCCTTGACACTCTGTTCTTCAATTATTAACCCGAGCTGGTTTTCAGTTACCATCAACTCGCAGCCCAGCTGTACGCTCAGTGGGGTTTTAAAAGTTAAATGAGTTTTAAAGTAGTGAACCCCAAGTGATCGGCCTCCGATCAAGTGCATTGTTTAAAGGATATAATCAGTTTAAAGGAATCGATTTTCAATTTTAAAAGATTTATGACATAGATAACAGACGATCCACAGGAAAGGGTGAGTGAGAGCTGGTTGACGGACCAAAGTGCCCCTTCACAAGGAAATGGACATGATTATAGTTAGCAAACTATAATCCCTTTCACAGCTAATTTAATTCTCCAGTTCCTGGATTCAGATGTTAGCTTGATCAAACTCCAGGACTGGACAATTTCTAGGCCATAACTCATATAGAGAAAATAAGAGCGATCTGGGTTGATATCCCAATCTGAGTTTTATCTGGGTTGATATCCCGATCTGAGTTTTATGAGAAAGATTTGAGCTTAAGCTGGCTTTTTAAATCAAGCCTTTATTTATGTATAGTTATGCCTGCATTATGTGATCTTGTTATCTCCAGTTTTACTTGTTGAGCCCCTAGGCTCATTAGTTTCCTGGTGCAGGTGAGGCAGCTCAGGGGCATGCGGAAGGTGCAAGCTGAACCAGCTTGGGGGCATGTGTGTTTATTGAAGGCCAGCATTTCCGTGTTATTGTTTTTGATCTTTTCAAAACTGTATTAAGATATATTACAACAATAGATGCTTCATATAGAATTCAAGAAGTTGTAATATCCTGTTTGTAATCTGAACGAAATTTTTGTACCCAAAAGCTGAATTTACTATTGTTCGTATCACTGTTCTATATTTCAAGCCTTGTAAGGAAATACAACTTCCAATTGATGCTTTTAACCCCTTATTTTTCCGCTTTAATCTTTTTAATCCAATCCTTTGACTCACTTGGGTTTTGGCGTCACAACTTGGTATCAGAGCATGGTTCTAGAGATAAACACACATTCCCAGACTGGAACAGTTCTCTCCGACCGCATCTCCTGAACTGTGAGATTTATTGTTATGTTATAGAGTCATTTTATTTTGAGTTTTGATGTTCATTTATGGTGGATTTTTGGGTTTAGATAAATATGGCAGGTAGAGGAAGGGGTAGGAGAAGCAACCATGTAGAAGAGACCAACCCAGACAGCAACACCTGTGTTTTAGCTGGGATGACCCAATGAATAGCTGGTAAAACAATCAAGCCAAGGTAATGGCCAATATTTAAGCAGAGGATCCAATCATGAAGATCCTCAGGGGAGGTTTCGATGATAGAGACCGAAAGAGTTTAGTGGCACAACATATCCACATGCTGTTGAAATCAGTATCAAGTCTATGGAGGCCATATTTGAATACCTCCAGATGCCAGATTTGGACAGGCCCATGTGCGCCATCTATATGTTGAGAGACAATGCTATGATTTGGTGGGAGGAAGCCAAGCTGACAGTGGACCTGGAAAATCTCTCATGGGAGGAGTTCAAGATAGTGTTCTTTGATCAGTATTTCACCACGGATATGAGGTCCGAGCTGAAGAGGGAGTTCCTAACGTTGAAACAGGGGATCATGACGGTTCAAGAGTATGTTCGCAAGTTTGAGAGAGGGTGTTACTTTGTACCTCTAATTAGTAAGGATCAGAAGAGAAGTTACGACATTTTGTTGATGGGTTGAGGCCTACACTCAAGCTTAACATTACGCTAGCTAAGCCTAAGGTTTCAGGGTAGCTGTGGACAAGGCCCTCCATGTTGAACAAGACTGGAAGGAGGTTAATGAGGAGCGTCATCAAAAGAGGCAGGCCTTCCAGTATAAAAACCAAAGGCCTTTCAAGAAGCATAACAAGAACCAGCAGAGGCCGCAAGAACAGAAACCTTTACAACCCCAACCTATCAGTGCAATTTTCACCATAGACAACCGGCCAGTTTGCCCCAAGTGTCAAAAGAACCATTCTGGTCAGTGTAGATCTGGTCATAGCGACTGCTACAAGTGCGGTGCTCAATTTTCTTTGCTCCAAGATGGTCTGGCCAGTTTGCCTCTTTGCAAATTATATCCGTTGGACACAAGTTCCTAGCCGTTGAAAAGGCTTCTGTAAAGTTCTGAAAATGTTGTACCTTGTGTCCTTTATCATTAAATGTATTGCAGGCTTTGTTGACTTTGAGATTTCTGATATTAAATGCTCTATAGCCATTGCTCACTTTGAGCATGTGAATTTCGTACATGTTATTTGACAATACAGCAAACAGTTTGAACAGTCTTCTCAATACTTGTGTTCAAACTGCTTTGCTCCTAGCTGATCTGGTCTGAGCTGGTTTATTCTCTGAGCTGCTTTCTTCCCTCAGCTGGTCTCTGAGCTTTTTTCTTCCCCCGACTGGTTTATTCTCTGAGCTTCTTTCTTCCCATGCTCTACATACTGTTAGCTGAAATCTGTGATGCACTTCATCTCTGAGCTAAACACTGTTCTACCTGAGCTGATCTGCTGCTTCACTAGACTGTTCTGCCTAGAATCCTATTGCTCCAAGCTGGTGAATCGGATTGGGTGTCTGATGGTCTTCTGCTGACCAGCTTGGCTGTTTTGCTGACCAGCTTGGCTGTTCTGCTGACCAGCTTGGTTGTTCTGCTGGTCTTCTACTGACCAGCTTGGCTGTATGATCTGGTTCATATTATCTGCGCACTTGATTTAAACTGTTAGAAACATAACAACAGGTTTTGTGTATCTCAAAATTAATATTCTGATTTATCAACATAGATCCAAAAATCTCTCCCTTTTTGATTTACACAAAACCTGAATAAATAACAAGCACAAACAACTCGGGTTTTACAGTAGATAGAAGCATTAACAGTTTACAAATATTTCTCCCCCTTTTTGAATCAAAAAGGGTTTCGGATTTTTGTCTCCCCTTAATATTTAAAACAAAACTCCCCTTAACAGAGCACAGAGTAATTTTATTTTTCGAAAAGAAAAAATTTCGCAAGGGACGACATTTTGCAAAAGCAGTATGCATGATATGAAATTTAAGAAACAGATTCATGCAACTGAAAAACACTCATTTATTCAGACTGGAAGATAAATGATAATTGAATTCACAGAATCTCTTCCGCTTCTCTTGAACTCTATCATGTACGCTATTATTTTAGCACATCCATCGTAAGAGGTCTTGGCGTCCACAGAACTTGCGCAATCTATCAGCTCGACAGAAGAGATATTGTTGCACCTTTCACTCTTGGTCCAATGCTCTGCTATTCAACAATCATTACTCCCCCAATCTTCAAGAGTGAGTTTCTAAATTTTTAAAATTATTTTGTAGCCCAGACAATCTTTCACAGAAAACTACTATCAGAGCAGAAAAATGTTTTTAAACCGTTGAAAATTTTTCAATTTAAATTGCACTTTCAAGAACAACCTGCTCTGTTACCAATTGATAGGATCGAAATATGGGGTGTCGAACGCTCTCACACGGCTTAGGCTCCTGATTTTAGATAAAAAAGACCAGATTCCGTGCATTTAAAAATTTTAAAATACCCTATGAAAATCGAAAGCTTATTAACAGGTTTTAAGACAGTTTTAAAGTATGCAATGCGTGAATGTTAAATGCAAAAAGGTATAAAGAAATACGCTGCAATTTTTTTATGGAAGTTCATAGCTGAATCTCCTACATCTCTCCTTCTTCCGCACGGGAAGGATCCACTAGAAGATTTGATTACAACAACTTCTGCTGCAACCTGATCCGACAGCCCGCAAGCTGGAAGAACTCCTAGCCACCTATGCACACCAGCTCGCAAGCTGTATGTCTAACTAACACTTCTTTTACGTCTCAGTGAGAAAGACTACAATGATAGTTTGTGTTTGTGATTCAGTCAGCTAAATAATAAAGCTCTCGCTGTCATATGTGTGTGAATCTATGTGTGAGAATTTTACAGTGTAAGCTCACTCTCTGGTTGTTTTTCTCACATACTGGGAAGTGCTTCTACAAGCTGATATATTCTGTTTTCTTCCCGCTTTGTGCAGTCGACTATTGATTCCTCATTGAAGCTCTCGGCTTGTGCACCAGCTCACATCTGGGCACTGGACCAGCTTGTACACCAGCTTCCACCTGAGTGTACAAGCTCTCGACTATGCACCGCTTTCTGTATTATGTTGTGCCTCTCTGCACTTCTTCTCTATTCTGCTTGTTGTACATCTGATATCTATAGCCTCTTTGCAAATTATATCCATTGGACACAAGTTCCTAGCCATTGAAAATGCTTCTGTAAAGTTCTGACAATGTTGTACCTTGTGTCCTTTATCATTAAATGAATTTCCAGGCTTTGCTGACTTTGCGATTTCTGATATTAAATGCTCTGTAGCCATTGCTGACTTTGAGCATGTGAATTTTGTACCAGTTATTTGACAATACAGCAAATCAGTTTGAACAGTATTCTCAATACTTGTGTTCAAACTGCTTTGCTCCGAGATGGTCTGGTTTGAGCTGGTTTATTCTCTGAGCTGTTTTCTTCCCTCAGCTGGTCTCTGAGCTGTTTTCTTCCCCCAGCTGGTTTATTCTCTGAGCTGCTTTCTTCCCATGATCTACATACTGTTAGCTGAAATCTGCGTTGCACTTCAACCCTGAGCTGAACACTGTTCTGCCTGAGATGGTCTGCTGCTTTACTAGACTGTTCTGCCCAGACTCCTCTTGCTCCAAGCTGGTGAACCGGCTTGGGTGTCTGCTGGTCTTCTGCTGACCAGCTTGGTTGTTCTGCTGCTCTTCTGCTGACCAGCTTGGCTGTATGATCTGGTTCATCTTATCTACGCATTTGATTTAAACTGTTAGAAACATAACAACATGTTTTGTGTATCTCAAAATTAAGATTCTGATATGTCAACATAGATCCAAAAATCTCCCTTTTTTGATTTACACAGAACCTGAATAAATAACTAGCACAAATAACTCGGGTTTTACAGTAGATAGAAGCATTAACAGTTTACAAATATTTCTCCCCCTCTTTGTGGGAATCAAAAAGGGTTTCGAAATTTTGTCTCTTCTTAATATTTAAAACAAAACTCCCCCTTAACAGAGCACGGGGTAATTATATTTTTTGAAAAGAAAAATTTTTGCAAGGGACGACATTTTGCAAAAGCAGTATGCATGATATGAAATTTTAAAAAAAACAGATTCCATTATACTGAAAAACGCTCATATATTTAGACTGGAAGATAAATGATAATTGAATTCACAGAATCTCTTTCACTTATCTTGAACTCTATCATGTACGAGATTATTTTAGCACATCAATCGTAAGAGGTCTTGGAGTCCACAGAACTCGCGCAATCTATCTGCTCGAAAGAAGATATATTGTTGCACCTTTCACTCTTGGTCCAGTGCTCTGCTATTCAACAATCATTACTCCCCATATCTGCATAGAGTGAGTTTTAAAATCTTTAAACTTATTTTTTAGCACAGACAATCTTTCACAGAAAACTACTATCAGAGCAGAAAAATGTTTTTAAACCGTTGAAAATTTTTCAATTTAAATTGCACTTTCAAGAACAACCTGCTCTGTTACCAATTGATAGGATCGAAATATGGGGTGTCGAACGCTCTCACACGGCTTAGGCTCCTGATTTTAGATAAAAAAGACCAGATTCCGTGCATTTAAAAATTTTTCCTTTGAAAACAGCACGCAATAGGGAGTCAAGATCACGCCTATGCTGGACCAACAGCTCTGCGAGCTGGTTCGGATCGCACGCAATCCGTTCTTGTTTAATATTGATCCGCAATAGCTCAATGAGCTTGAAAGCTTAGTGCATCGAGAAATAGATTAGGTAAGATATAAAATCTTGTGAAAACAACCTGAACTACCCTATGAAAATCGAAAGCTTATTAACTGGTTTTAAGACAGTTTTAAAGTATGCAATGCATGAATGTTAAATGCAGAAAGGTGTAAAAAATACACTGCAATTTGTTTATGGAAGTTCAGGTGAAAACAACCTGAACTACCCTTCTTCCGCATGGGAAGGATCCACTAGAAGATTTGATTACAACAACTTCTGCTGCAACCTGATCCGATAGCCCGCAAGCTGCAAGAACTCCTAGCCACCTATGCACACCAGCTCGCAAGCTGTGTGTCTAACTAACACTTCTTTTATGTCTCAGTGAGAAAGACTACAATGATAGTTTGTGTTTGTGATTCACTCAGCTAAACAATAAAGCTCTCAGCTCTCATATGTGTGTGAATCTGTGTGTGAGAATTTTACTGTGCAAGATCACTCTCTGGTTGTTTTTCTCGCACACTGGGAAGTGATTCTACAAGCTGATATATTCTGTTTTCTTCCCTGGTTTGTGCAGTCGACTATTGATTCCTCATTGAAGCTCTTGACCTATGCACCAACTCACATCTGGGCACTGGACCAACTTGTACACCAGCTGCCACCTGAGTGTACAAGCTCTCGACTATGCACTGCTTTCTGTATTCTATTGTGCCTTTATGCACTTATTATCTATTCTGCTTGCTGTACATCTGATATATATAGCCTCTTTGCAAATTATATCCGTTGGACACAAGTTCTTAGCCGTTGAAAAGGCTTCTATAAAGTTCTGACAATGTTGTACCTTGTGTCCTTTATCATTAAATGCATTTGCAGGCTTTGTTGACTTTGCGATTTCTGATATAAATGCTCTGTAGCCATTTCTGACTTTGACCATGTGAATTTCGTACCTGTTATTTTACAATACATCAAATCCGTTTGAACAGTCTTCTCAATAATTGTGTTCAAACTGCTTTGCTCCGAGCTGGTCTGGTCTGAGCTGGTTTATTCTCTGAGTTGCTTTCTTCCCCCAGCTGGTCTCTGAGCTATTTTCTTCCCCCAGCTGGTTTATTCTCTGAGCTGCTTTCTTCCCATGCTCTACATACTTTTAGCTGAAATCTGTGAGCTGAACACTGTTCTTCCTGAGCTGATCTGCTGCTTCAGTAGACTGTTCTGCCTAGACTCCTCTTGATCCAAGCTGGTGAAGCGGCTTGGGTGTCTACCGGTCTCTACTGACCAGCTTGGCTGTTCTGCTGACCAGCTTGGTTGTTCTGCTGGTCTTCTGCTGACTAGCTTGGCTGTATGATCTTTGACTACGAACTGACGTCTTAGGAGAATTACTCGTATTGTGTCGGTTTTGAAAGCCCAAAGCTATTGAAGGAAGGGTGGAGTAGGATTTTTGGCTAGTTTATCGTCCCTAGCTGCAGCTAGTAAGCCCGAGCTGGCAAAGGTGGAGGTGGTGAACGAGTTTCCAGAAATTTTCCCAGAAGACATCTATGCACTGCCTCTAGATCAGGAGCTACAGTTTGCAATCGACTTAGTACCAAGAGCAGCACCTGTTTCCAGACCACCCTATCAACTTGCTCCTACAGAGATGAGGCAGTTAAAGGAGCAAATCCAAGACCTGTTGGACAAAAATCCAAGACCTGTTGGACAAGGGCTTCATACGACCTAGCACATCACCATGGGGAGCTCCTGTGCTGTTTGTCAAGAAGAAGGATGAGAGATTGAGATTGTGCATAGATTATCGTGAGTTGAATAAGCTTACTGTTAAGAATAAGTATCCCTTTCCTAGGATTGGGTATGTGTTCGACCTTTGAAGGGATCAAGGAGCAACAGTGTTTTCCAAGATTGACCTGCGATCTGGTTATCACCAGTTGAAGATCAAGCAAGCTGATATTTACAAGATGACATACAGAACACGCTATGGTCACTATGAGTTCCTAGTAATACCTTTTGGATTAACCAACACACCTTCAGCTTTTATGGATTTGATGAATAGAGTGTTCCAATCTTATTTGGATCAGTTTGTAATAGTGTTTATAGGCAATATTCTATTGTACGCCAAGAACAGATCGGAACAATCCAACCAGCTTAGGACAGTGTTGCAAGTTTTGAGAAGCAAACAACTATTTGCTAAGTTCAATAAGTGCGAGTTTTGTCTGGAGAATGTTGCATTCCTAGGTCATATCATTTCCAAGGATGGATTAGAGGTTGACCCAGCTAAGGTCGAAGCAATCCGGGACTGGCCTGTGTCCAAAACTATTACAGAGGTTAGAAGCTTGTTGGGTCTTGCTGGATACTATAGACGTTTAATTAAGAGATTTTTGAAGATAGTTGTTCCATTAACCTCTTTGACCAAGAAACAAGTCAAGTATGAATGGACCCCTGATTGCCAGCTGAGTTTTGAGAAACTGAAGCAAGCTTTGATGGAAGCTCCGGTGTTTACCATGCCTTCGGGACAAGGAAATTTTGTTATTTATACAGATGCATCCAAGTTGGGTTTAGGTGCTGTGCTGATGCAGGACCGAAGAGTAATCGCGTATGCTTCCAGGCAGTTGAAGAACCATGAGAAGAATTACCCTACACATGACCTGGAGCTAGCCACTGTAGTTTTTGCTTTAAAGATCTGGAGATATTACCTGCATGGGGAGAAGTGCGAAACAGATCACAAGAGTCTTAAGTACTTTTGCACCCAGAAGAAACTTAACATGAGGCAGAGGAGGTGGTTGGAGCTGGTAAAGGATTACGACTGTACCATCAGCTATCATCCCGGTAAAGCCAATGTGGTGGCTGATGCTTTAAGCAGAAAATCAATAGGATTGACACATACTATAGATCAGAGATCGTTAGCTTATGATATTGAGTATTTCGGGTTAGAGCTGGTGCCATGTCATAGTTCTTCAACCCAGCAGTCCTCTCAATTCAATCATCGTTTATAGATCAAATCAGAGAAGTTCGGCTGAGAGATGAGCAACTGAGGAAGTGGAAGAAGCGGGACGAATAGAAAGGTGGTTTCTATATACTTTAGAAGGGGGAGTGGTTAGATTTCAAAGTCGAATATGAGTTCCTCGAGTAGATACCTTGATAGCTGATTTAATGGCTGAAGCTCATACATCCCCATACTCAAATCATCCAGGGAGTACAAAGATGTACAAAGATCTCCAAAAGTTGTATTGGTGACCTGGAATGAAGCGTGATATTTCCAGATTTGTTTCAGAGTGCCTGACCTACCAGCTGATGAAGGCAGAGCATCAAAGACCAGCTGGAATATTGAAGCCCCTGCCCATACCAAAATGGAAATAGGAGAGCATTGCTATGGATTTCGTAGTTGGATTACCCAGAACTATCCATGGATACAATTTCATTTGGGTTATAGTAGACCGTCTCATTAAATAAACTCACTTACTACCAGTGAAGATGACTTATGATATGAACAAATACGCCGAGCTGTATGTTAAGGAAATAGTGAGGCTGCATGGTATTCTAGTATCAATTGTATCCGATAGGGATCCCAAGTTTACATCAGCCTTCTGGAAGAGTTTACGTATCATAGATTTTTCCGAGAGCTGGGATTTAAAGGTACCGTTGGTAGAATTTACGTATAACAACGACTTTAAAGCTTCAATCCAGATGGTCCCTTACTAAGCTCTTTATTGTCGAAAGTACAAGACACTCATTCACTGGGACGATGTAGGTGAGCGAGCTAGTTTGGGTCCAGACATTGTAGAGCAAACAGCTGAAGCAATTAGGAAGGTACGGGATCGATTGAGAACAGCTCAAAGCAGACAGAAGAGCTATGGTGATAACAGATGCCGCGAACTGAGTTTTGAAGCTGGAGATCATCTATTTTCAAATGTAGCTCCAATGAAAGGAGTGATGAGATTTGGGAAGAAGGGTAAGCCGAGTCAAAGATTTATTGGTCCTTATGAAATTTTGGACAAGGTAGGAACTCTGGCTTATCGGATAGCATCACGACCACATCTGTATTTACTGCGTTTTCCACGTATCAGCTTTAGGAAATACGTCCCCAACCAATCACATGTACTGAGCTATGAACCAATCCAGCTTGCACCCAATCTGAGTTACGAAGAAATACCAGAAGGGATTCTTCATAAAGAGAATAGGAAATTGAGGAATTGTACCATCCCGATGGTCAAAGTGCAGTAGTCTAAACAATCAGAATGGGAATCGACATGGGAGACCAAAGCTGATATGTGTAGCCTTTACCCAGAGCTGTTTGGTTAGATTCAATTTCGAGGACGAAATTTCATTTAGGAGGGTAGAGTTGTAATGTCCAAAAATCCATAGGACCACATTTTTTAGCCTTTTTCTTTTGAAGGGCTATTTTGATATTTTTGTTTCCAGCTATCTTTCAAGATGGTTCAATTACCTAAGCTGATTCTTCTCTTTTAGCTTAGAAGCACAATCCAGATGGTTTCCAGAAGGATGAGCCCCAAGCACAGACCCGAGCTGGCAGTGATCTTATATAAAATGCTTTGGATTGTGAGTTCAGCTTTCAATAAAACTATAGTAGTAAATTTCAAATTTAAAGATGTAGTAGGGGGTTTATGATAAATTATGTGGGTTGGTAAGGTGACCCATGCCTCTTCTAGTACTATATACCTACTACGAATCATACTTCTTACAAAATGATATTTTGAGAGTTATAGAGCTCACTTTCACAAAAGAAAACTTCAGTTCTCAAAATACTTAGAAGCTCGACAGCTTGTGCTTGTGGTGATGTTCAACCGAGGTCCTGTGTTCTTCGTGATTCTCAGTTAAGGCAAGTAAATCTGATTCTTTGCTACATCTGGAAAACATATATTGTTTCTTTGTTTCATGTTGCTTGCTTGCCTCATGCATGTGTAAGTTTCAGTTCAGTTCATGTTCACGTTTAAATTTAAAGGTTTGAGGTATGAAAGATGGGTTCACAGCAGTGATGTTTACAGTTTGAGAAAACTCACTAGTTTTTCTTTCAGCAAGTACGAGGTTGAATATCAAAAACACTGAGCTGTACAGGTTCAAGTTTACGTATAAACCGTGAAAAAGCTTACTAGTTCCGGTGTGCTATAGAGTTATGGATATGGCTTTGAACGTATAGGCGGCGCTGGTTTGATCGGGATTGATATTCCGGTTGGATAAGCTGAGCTGATCTGTTTAGATATTGTCCGTACTGGTACATTACCCTCCAGCAGAGCTATTTTTATTCCAAGCTGGTACCGTACCCTCCAGCTGAGCTGATTTATCTCGTGATGGTACAGTACCCTCCAGCTGAGCTGGTCTATCCAAAACTGAATTGAAAGCCGAAAGAATTTGTACCCCAAAGCTGAATTTACTGTTGTTCGTATCAAATTTTCTATATTTCAAGCCTTGGAAGGAAATACGGCTTCCAATTTATGCTTTTAGCCCCTTCTTTTTCCGCCTTGATCTTTTTACTCCAATCCGTTGACTCCCTTGGGTTTGGACGTCATAGATAAAGACTACATACTCTAAGTTTGACGT
>KV014021.1:8508-25527 GCA_001598015.1 Dorcoceras hygrometricum
ACTATGAGGATGTGCGTGGACTTCAGACAGTTGAATAAGGCCACGGTGAAGAACAAGTATCCTCTGCCGAGGATTGATGACTTGTTCGATCAGCTGCAGGGATCGGTTGTTTACTCGAAGATTGACTTGCGCTCTTGTTATCACCAGTTGCGAATTAGAGACGCTGATGTGGCAAAGACGGCCTTCCGGACTCGATATGGGCATTTTGAGTTTCTTGTCATGCCTTTTGGATTGACGAATGCCCCTGCTGTCTTTATGGATTTGATGAATCGCGTCTTCAGTGAGTATATCGATCGGTTCGTTATCGTCTTCATAGATGACATCTTGGTGTACTCGAGGAGCAAGAGAGAGCACAAGGAGCATTTGAGACTTGTATTGCAGAGATTGAGAGACTCGCAGCTCTATGCCAAATTCAGCAAGTGTGAGTTTTGGCTCGATAGGATTATCTTTTTGGGTCACGTGATTTCGGCACAAGGAATTTCGGTAGATCCGAGCAAGGTCGAAGCAGTGCTTAACTGGGAGAGACCTAGGAACGTTTCAGAGATCCGTAGTTTGTTGGGGTTGGTCGGCTACTATAGGCGTTTCATTGAGAAGTTTTCTTCGATAGCCAGGCCTATGACGCAGTTGACTCAGAAAGATAAGAGATTTGTATGGACTGATGAGTGAGAGTACAGTTTTCAGACGCTGAAGGAGAAGTTTACTACTGCTCCTGTTTTGGCCCTACCGTCTAGCTCTGGAGGATTTGTTGTGTGCTCCGATGCTTCTCTGAGTGGTTTAGGGTGTGTTTTGATGCAGAACGGGTACGTGATTGCGTATGCGTCTCGACAGCTGAAGCCTCACGAGACGAGGTACCCGGTTCATGATTTGGAGTTGGCTGCAATAGTGTTTGCCTTGAAGATTTGGCGGCATTATCTATATGGTGAAGAATTTGTGGTGTACACCGACCACAAGAGCCTGAAATATATCTTCACGCAGTCAGATATGAACATGAGGCAACGACGCTGGATGGAATTGCTTAAGGACTTTGACTGTGAGATTCAGTATCGGCCTGGGCGAGTGAACTTGGTAGCAGACGCTCTAAGTCGAAAGACCCAGCCTGATATGTTAGCATCCTTGAGTATTTCGAAGGTTCATGAGGAGTTGAGTACTTCTGGTTGGCGATTCCAGCCGGGTGATCAATATTTCTTTGTTTCGTCTCTTCAGGTGGAACCGCAGATTGTGATGAACATCAGGGAGGCGCAGAGGACCGACCCCTATATCCATGAGCTGAGGATTAAGGCGCAGTCAGGTCAGTCTGATGATTTCTCTGTTGCTTCTGTAGATGTTTGAGATTCAGAGGGAGATTAGTAGTTCCGAACCTGATTGATTTGAAGGAGACCCTCATGAATGAAGCACATTGTAGCTGGTACAATGTGCATCCAGGCGAGCGAAAGATGTACCATGCCTTGAAGTCTCACTACTGGTGGACAGGAATGAAGAGCGACATTTCTGCTTTTTTTCCTAGATGTCTGAATTGCCAGCAGGTCAAGGCTGAGAGGATGAGACCTGGTGGTTTGCTGCAGAGTTTGGAGGTGCCCCAATGGAATTGGGAGCACATCGCCATTGATTTTGTGACTCATCTACCTCGATCGAGTAGGGGATGCGATGCAATTTGTGTTTTTATTGATAGACTTTCGAAGTCAGCCCATTTCATTCCCTATGATGTGAGGTGTTCGATGAAAAAGATGGCGAAATTGTACATCGACCATGTGGTTAGATTGCATGGGGTTCCGGTTTCGATAGTGTCTGACAGAGATCCGAGGTTCACTTCTCACTTTTGGAAGAATCTTCAAGCAGCAATGGGTTCGAGATTGGCGACGAGCACAACCTATCACGCACAGACAGACGGACAGTCTGAGCGGACTATCCAGACTTTAGAGGATATGTTGCGAGCGGTAGTGATGGATTTCAGCGGTGGCTGGCAGGATTCGCGTTCCTTGGTGGAGTTTTCGTATAACAACAGCTACCAAGTCACTATTGGAATGGCTCCGTTTGAGGCTTTGTATGGTCGAAAGTGCAGATCCCCGATTTGTTGGGAAGAAGTTGGCGAGAGACAGCTTTTTACATCGGAGTTTGTTCAGCAAATGAAAGACCAAATTGATTTGATCCGGAGTAGAATGAAGGCTGCCCAAGACCGTTTCTCGAGTTATGCGAACCGTAGACGTCGACCGTTAGAGTTTGAGGTAGGCGATCGTGTGTTTCTCAAGATTTCTCCTTTCAAGAGCGTGATGAGATTCCGATTTAAAGGCAAATTGGCTCCCAGATTCGTTGGTCCCTTTGAGATTATCGAGCGGATTGGACAGTTGGCTTATAGACTAAGGCTGCCCGAGGAGTTAGCCTCAATGCATGACGTGTTTCATTTGTCAATGTTGAGAAAATATGAGCCAGATCCGTCCCACGTTTTGAGAAATGACGAAGTTGAGCTGGATTCTGCCTTGAGTTATGTTGAATATCCGGTGCAGATCTTGGATAGGAAGGATAAACAGCTGAGGAACAAGATAATTGCGTTGGTGATGGTCCAATGGAGCAAGCATGGCCGAGAAGAAGCAATCTGTGAAGTTGAGGAGAAGATGAGGCAGGACTGAACTCACCTGTTTGAGCACTGATCGTGTAGAATTTCCAGATAAATTTCTGGTTTTGCTTCGAATTTTGATGAGTTGTTAGTGCAGATTTTCATGTTTGATATGTTCTTCCCTGTGTTTGCCTTTGAATTCGAGGACGAAATCTCTTAAGTTGGGGAGAATGTGAGGATTGAGAATTGGGATTAGTGATTAATTGATTTGATTTGGGAATTAATCACGTAGATTTCGAAGTTCCTGCTGATTTTGAGCGTTGCATTTATTTTGGGAATTTCGATCATAGCGATTTTGATGCAAGCTGTTAGCAGTACGCTATTTGTAGCGGAGTCAACGCAGGTCAACCTTACTGTAGCTCCTGCTGGTGGATTTGGGATCAGCAGAGGAGATGTAAGCGTGACGCATGAAGATCTGCTGGTTTTAGTTTGAGTTGAAGTTGCTGCTAGCAGATGTTGCGTTTAGCGTGAGATGCATGAGGAAGCGACACATGTTAGTCAACATATTTGGAGCGTTGACTACTAGATTCAGCAGAGACGCTTGTGAACAGTGATCAGCTGATGGTTCGTGGAGTCAGTCGCGAGAGCTATCGATAGATATGATGGCGTAGGCGTGACGTATTCATTGCTGCTGATAGTAGTTTGCGTTGCGATGGTTGCTGCTGACCAGCAGGCGCGCAAATTCGAGAGCGTTGAGAAGAGGCGTCGTTTGAATTAGTAGAAACGCTGCGTTTTGAGCCTTTCGTTGGAGAGATCAGCTGTTGGCAGCAATGCTAGCGTAACCAAAGTGGCGTCGTTTTGGATTAGTAGATGCGTCGTCGTTTTGAATGATTTCTCGCGACCAGCAGATGAATTGTTTTGGAGAGAGAGCTATTACCAGCAGATGGTCGTTTTGCTTGCGAGAGCTGTTGTCAGCTGGAGAATTGCTACGGCGTCGTCTTGATAAGTTGGAACGGTGTCGTTTTGAAGTGCTTTCTCGCAAATGATTATTGTTTGCTCCTGCTGATTTTATTGAAGGGAAAGAGTTGGTACCTGCTGGTTTTGTCGGCTGCTTTGTTAATCAGCAGACGTTGGTTTTGGGGGATTATAAATAGAAGTGTTGTCCGACACTTAGAATTATTTTTGAACCAGCCATTTCTTATCTTCTTCTCCAAACCCTCGTCGAGCTACTGTTCATTGTGATTTTCCACCGTCGTTTCCCGTCGCATCCAGCCTCTGTTTTTGGAGATCTTAGTGGCGCTGGATTCCCCTTGCTTAGCTCTTTCGTTTGCTACCCATTTGAGACGTTGTAATTACGCTGGAAGTGGGAACGCGAAGCTGTTGGAGTTCGAAGCTTTTGAGAAAAAGTCTGTGCGTGCGTTCTTCTGCTAGCGTGAGAGGAAGGTACGATTGAGCGGCCCCTTAGCAGTTGAGCGTGAACATGTCTATCTTTTCAGTGTTGTGATTTGCTGTTATGTGGCTTACGTGAATTTAGATGATGTAGTTGAATGAATTCTGTTCTGTTTCACGTATTGTAAACTGTATGCATTGAGCATTGAAATTGAATGACATTCATTGCATACATCTTGAGCCTGAATTGATAAACTGATTTGATTACCTGATTGGGTGCCACGTTGTGACTGGCCGACTGTTGAGTCGTGTCCGAAAAGTCCAACGCTATCGTCGGAGTGGTGACTACCGGATTCGAGTGTCTACCACCGAGCTGTGATGGGCTGACGGGCCCCGATGATCACTGACCGATGATTTCCACCGGTTGATTGGCTGAGTGTGGTATAGAGGCTTGATTTGAGTTGCCAGTTGATAGACTGGTCTAGCTATCCGATTTCTTGATAGCCCTCATGCATTCATAGCATTGATTTATAGAATGTTGCATGTTTACCTGCTTTGATAGCTCTTCGTACTGAGGCTTGACCTCGTACTTCTTTTCTTGCTTTTGTTGTTTGGGTCTGCGTTACCCATTTGCAGGAGTTTAGGTAACCTAGCTGGGCAGAGTGGAAGTTCAGCTGGTCGATCCCCGCGTCCCTGAGTCCCAGTATATATATATGATATGTATTGAACCGGGGGATGCCCCGTGTTATCATGTATTGGGGATTTTATTTGGTTGATATACTTGTTGTGTTGGAGTTTGAGTCAACTCGTATTTTATTATCGCTATTTTGAATGTATGATTTGAAGTTCAGGCCTATTGTATTTCGAAAAATTTTAAGCCCTGATTTTAAGCTTCCGTGTTTATGCGCTTCTTATGTGTTAATTGTTAGTAATTAGCACGGGGCCTGACAAAACAGATCTCCGCTGTTCGCAAATATCGCTAAAATGAACCAGCTGGAATAAATAGAAACCAGCTCCAAGATCTTTTACTAAGACAATCGTATTTAAATGAAATGATGTTGTTGAAGTAAATAACAGATAGGATGAAAGACTATCTGCTGATATTTTATAACTTAAAGAAATGACGTCGTTAGCGCATCAATAAGTCGCAAGGAATACGCTAATCAACCAGTTGCAAGAGAAAGCGCCAACACGTATATATAAATGAATAGTACCAGTCGCAAGACTAATACAGCTGAGATGAGCAGTACTTAGAAACGAATAAAGCAACTGCTGAACTATCACAATGGAATGCATCTGCTGGTGAGCAGTGCATCTGCTGAATTTTTAAAGACAACGCAACTGCTGAATTCTAACAAAGGAATGCAGCTGCTGAATTAGTTCAATAGGAATGCACCTGCTGATGTACAGTGCATCTGCTGATTTTATGAAAACAACGCAACAGCTGAATTCTAACAAAGGAATGCAGCTGCTGGTTTTACGATAACAATGCAGCTGCTGATTTTCAACAAAGAAGTGCAACTGCTGAATTTTCAACGAAAAAGTGAAACTGCTGATTGTAACAAGGAAAGATGCACCTGCTGATGAACAGTGCATCTGCTGATTTTACGAAACACTTGTAATATCGAAACAATGATCACGCTACCAGCCATCGCCTATTAAACCAGACTTTATACTGATTCAACTAGCAACTAACGATTACACAATCATCAAATCCCGATATTACAGAAAAAGGAAGGACCATTCGTAAACATTATAACAATGCAGCTGCTGAATCTTAACAAGGAGATGCAGCTGCGGGAACATAACTCGACATTCGTAACATCAAAACAACAACTATGCCATCAGCCGTTGCCTATCAAACCATATAACTATTTGGAAAACATTTTGGAAGCATCAATACCATCAAAACATCATTTTGAACCCATCTTTCTTTCCTTTTCATGTCTAAATCATTTAAAACATGAACTTTAAAAATATCTTAAACATAGAGGCAAGCAGATCCATAAAACAACAATATATGCTTCAAATGGTGTAGCAAAGGATCAGCTTTTACTTGCCTTAAACAAAACTTTACGACAGCAACTAATTCCTGCAGAAATCTTCCCCTTGAGCAACTCACGAATTCTTCTGGAAATATTTTGAAGAACACTTTAAGACTTTTCTTTGCAAATGATGAAAATCTTACTTTGAAAACAGGTTTTTATATGAAAGGGATTAGTGGCAAGCTACTTGTGAAATCAAGCATGACACACTTCTAAAATTTAGTAAAAATTCCCTTCATATCATTTTAATTTGTAAAACACCAAACCTTTTTAAAAAGAAATCATTTGTGTTCCTTAAAATATTTTTCAATCGATTTAAACCAGCTCGTGCATCACTCTTTGGAGTCATCTGCTGGTACCAGCCGCAGCGCATCTCATTTCTGAAATTAATTAAAATCAGCAAAAACATAACATTTAAAATTGCAAATTTGGCCCATGAGATCAATAAAATGCATAAATGTGGTCCTATGGATTTTGGGGCGTTACAGAATTATTCTGAACCCGATATTTCTTATCTCCAATTTCAAACCCTCGTTCTAGCTACTGTTCACCCGAACGTTTCTTCCCTAGAATTCTGTCGATTCCAGCCGTTGTTTTCGATGATTTTGGTGGCGCTGGATTCCTTGTGAGTTGCTCTTCCGATTGTTACCTAGTTGAGGCTGTCGAACGACCTTGGAGAGGATCGCAAAGTTGCTGGTTTCTTCGTATAGTGGAATTTGATAGTTCTTCCGCTGGTTTCAGCTTCTGGATAAGGAATTCCTACTATTCTAAGCTTAGTATGGACTGTTAGTACTTTGTTTAGAGGTAGAACCGTTAGGTTCTGGACCGTAGGAAATGTTGAAATTTGAATTAGACATGAGTTATTGATTGAGTTTCCTTAACAGATTTGAGGATTCTAGGTGCATCCTGACGTGAATTGTCGTAGCGGGAGGAAGCTGACTTGCTTCAGTTGTGTTGCCGTGCCTTGATTAATCTGTTGAGGTAGAAATCAGTAGTTGGAGGTACGAATTGACCGACCTTTACAGCTTTGAGCGTGGACATGGCTATATTTCGTGTTGTGAAATCTACCTGCACTGATGGATGCATTTACGTGAAACAGACTGATGAATTATATGATTTTATGTTCCGTTTTAACGGATGAATTATTGTATGCATTGATATTGATTATTGATTGGCCTTCATGCATACATATTGAGCCTGACAGATTGATTGATGACCTGAGTGAGATCCACGTTGTGACTGGGCGACTGATGTGGTGTGCCTGAAAAGTCCAACGCTATCATCGGAGTGGTGAGCGACTGACTTGTCGTTTCGGAATACCACCGAGCTGCGATGGCTGACGGGCCGGAGTATCACGGACCGATGATTTCCACCGGCTGATTGGCTGTGCATGGTATAGAGGATTGATTTGAGATTGCCAGTTGAATTACTTGTCTAGCTATCCGATCCTTGATAGCCCTCATGCATTCATAGCATTGATTTATAGCATGTTGCATGTTTAGCTGTTTTGATAACTCTTCGTACTGAGGCTTGACCTCGTATTTATTTTCCTGCTTTTGTGTTTTTTGGGTCTGTGTTACCCATTTGTAGGATCTTAAGGTAACCAAGCTGGACATAGTGGAGGTTTAGCTGGTCGATCCCCTTTCCCTTGAGTCCCAGTTTATTTTATTATGTATTGAACTGGGGGATGCCCCGTGCTTTTATGTATTGGGGATCTATGTCAGATTTGAGATGTTGTTGTTACCTGATTTGTTGAGTTTGAGTTAACTCGTACTTTGAGTATTGCTATTTTGAATGTATGTGTTGAGTTCAGGCCCATTTTATTTCGAAAAATTTTTAAGCCCGTTTTTATGCTTCCATGATTAATTGTTCTATAACCCTGTGATATTAGCACGGGGCCTAACAGTTCCGTCCGGAGTACGTTCTGGAGTCTAATGTGAATGCCCGGGAATGCGAGTTCGATAACTTGGTTCAGGGGACCTTGTGTGTGGGGGAGTATGCTCGAAGGTTTTCTTCTCTCCTTGCATATGTTCCTCTTGTGTCAGGCCGTGAGAGGGAGAAGAGGAACCGATTCTTGGAAGGTCTGAACGAGGATCTTTATTCCTTGGTGTTGGCAAGTTAACCTACCAGTTATGTAGACGCGGTGGACAAGGCGATGGACATGGAGGAAGGGTTACGGAACCGCATGTCTCGGGTTCAGCCACAAGCTGCACAAGGTGCACATACCAACGTTCAAAGGGCACAACCTCCCCAATTTCCCTAGTCATCCAAGCAGCCCCAGCAGTCAGCGCAACAATCTGGACGCCACAGGTTTAGGCCGCATGGTCATCAATTCAAGAAGAATCAGGGTTCTAGTGCTTCTGGTTCAGGCAGTTCGAGCAGCAGTAGTTCCAGGGCTACATTTTGTGGTCGGTGTGGAGGAAAACTTCTACGACGCAGTGTGTGGGGGTTCAGGGTGCTTGCAATCTTTTTGGGAAGTACGGACATTTTGCGAGGATATGTCCTTTGGCTGTATCTCAGCACACCGTTGCCCCATCACATGGTCGTTTTGGTGGGTCATCTCGAGGTTTTTCTTTCCCTGTTAAGCAGCAGAGGATGGGGGAAGCTCAGCATAGGCCGTAACAGCAGCCTGATCCTTCGCGTTTTGTACAGTCTTCCAACCCCAGTTCTCAGGACCTCAGCAGGCCCAGGTTAATGCCATGATGCGGGAGCAAGCAGAGGGCACACCTGGAGGATTGATCGTAGGTACTTGTATAGTTTTTGATTTTCCAGCTCGTGTATTGTTTCATACTGGAGCATCACATTCGTTTATAGCTGATGCATTTATGGTTGAGCATGGTTTGCATACCACCTGTTTGCGTGATGTTATTTCTGTTGCGACACCTGTCGGCGCGAGCCTGTTCTCCCAAGAGATTTTGTTGAATGACATACTTCGGTTTGCCGAGAATGTGTTGGTATCAAACCTGATTCGATTAGTTATGTGGGATTTCGATTGTATAGTGGGAATGGATGTTTTGTCTAATTTTAGGGCCATCGTGGACTGTTTTCATGGCGTTGTGCGTTTTCGGCCACGATCTGATGAGAAGTGGAACTTATATGGCCATGATTCCCAATCAAAGATTCTGTTGATCTCTGCTATGGAGATGGATTTATGATTTGGACGCATCCGCTAAGTCGCGCGTAGAGCTGAGTGACATCCCCGTTGCTCGTGATTCCTTGATGTGTTCCCCGAGGAAATTTCTGGCTTTCCTTCGAGGAGGGAGATTGACTTCAGCATTGAGTTGGTACCTGATAGAGCTCCTATTTCACAAACCCCATATCATTTAGCTCCACCCTAATTGAGAGAGCTGAAGGTACAGCTTAGCGATTTTTTGGAAAAATGTTTTATTAGACCGAGCATGTCTCTGTTGGGAGCTCCTGTAAGACCTGATTTTGTATTGAGGATTAATTGTTGGAATTAATCTGTTGATTAAGAGATTTTGTGGTTTAGATCTCTGTTTTGAGGTTTGAGTTGCATTTTCGGGTTCCATTTCGTGTGTTGAACAATTCTGGAGATTTTGTATTTTCTCATGTTTTGTGTTGAGCGCTAAACGTCGTCGTTTGAGGTATTGCGACTGGTACCAGCTGCGAGGAGTTTTGCGTCTGGATGACCAGTCGAGGAACCAGTCGTTGGTTATTAGCGTGTTTTTGTATCGGGTGAGATACGACAGCGTTTTGAGGAACGTCATTGTAGCCTTGCGACTGGTATTTGGCGAGATGTTGCGACTGGATAATGATGTCTGTTGTGCGACGCCGTTTTGATTAGTTGCAACGCTGCATTTTGTATGTTGCAGCTGGTTCCAGCTTTTTTATTTTTGAACCAGCGTCTGGTTGTCCAGCTGCGAGAGATTGTTCGCTACTGTAGCTTGCAGCTGGTGGTGGTTACTGTAGCTAGCGACTGCATGGCGTAGGCTATGCTTCGTCGTTTTGTTTAGTGTGGTTTGAGATTTCAGCAGCTGGTTTCTTTGCATCTGCTGGCTTGGGAGATTGATGGTGTCGACTGGTTTTGTCGGTGGACAATTATTTGAATTGGTTCCAGTCGTTGCTAGTGCTATTTATAGGAAGACTTGGTCTTCAAATTCGATACCAGATTCTATACTTAGAATATTTTCCAGCCTTTCGTTCTCTGTTTTCTCAAACCCTCGTTACTGTTCACCGTAACCTTATCCGGCCATTTCCCGTCGACTCCGGTCATCGTTCTTGGCATTCGAGGTAGCGTTGGACTCCTCTCGAAGAGCTCTTTCATCCTATACCGATCTTGGAAGCTACGGTTGGGTGGGGTGAGATCGCGAAATGGCAGAAGCTTGTCCCTGTTCGTGTAGTTGCCGTGCGCAGGTAGTTCCTCGATTTTATCATTGAGATCTTACCTCTAGTTGTTGTTTAAGCTTCCTGTTAAGATATTATAGGAGGGGAATTAGCTGGTTGAGTTGTAGCTCCCAGCCGTGCGTTTTTAGGTTGGCCGTGAGCTTCTGTGTGAATTTTTGAGATCTGTGTGTCGTATATTTGAGCAGGTGGAACCAGATCTCTTGGGAATCCTTGTGGTAATTGTTGCTCAGTATAAGGTACAGATCTTGAGCTTGTAATTCAGCGTAGAACGTGGCTTGGATGAATTGCGAGATGGCTGTGTTGGATTGTCGTGCTTGTTGTGGTCCTAGTTGAGGACTGTGTATGCTATTTGTGTATTTGCTGCGTATCATATTTTTATATGCCAGTATTCCAGCATGTTGCATACACGCATGTTATTTCATTCCAGCCTTGGTATTCTTTGTACCTTGTTGCACTGTTGTTGTTGTTGTTTCTTACCAGGATGTGAGGGCGAGCGGCAATACCGAACTCTCATCTCACTGCTGGGATCGTAGCCACCATGCGCCGAGTGGTTAACTGCCACAGTTCATGGGCGAGGCAACATCAGGTTGAGTTGTATGCATCTGGTAAGTGGGAGTTGTGTCATGGCGAGTGTCTCACTACCACACTATGAACACACCCCGTGGCCACTGTATATTGTTGGTAATCCTTGGAGCTATGTTTGAGTTCCTTAGCTCCCTTGTGGGTCGAGCTTTCCGTTGTTCTTTGGCGTCTCATGCATAGCATCTGCATTTTATTCCTTGCTGTTTATTTCTGTTGTATTGTTGCTCTCCGTACTGGGGTTTGACCCCATGTCCCTCTGGGGCTTGGTTTGTTTCTTTGTTATATTTTCAGGAAACCCAGGTCCTACAGCTGGTCGTGGGTTTAAACCAGTTGGTGGTGCCCCAGGAGGTGGCTAGCGTGTCCCAGTTGCATATAGCGTACTTATATATATGTATCAGTTAGCAGGGGGATGCCCCGTGCTTTGTTGTTGTACCCGTAGGGGAGTCTGATACATGTTTTAATTATGTATGCTATATTGTTGGTTGTTTTATGAATTGGGAAACTTATTTTAAGTATTGTTGTGTTTAAACCAGTTGGTGGTGCCCCAGGAGGTGGCTAGCGTGTCCCAGTTGCATATAGCGTACTTATATATATGTATCAGTTAGCAGGGGGATGCCCCGTGCTTTGTTGTTGTACCCGTAGGGGAGTCTGATACATGTTTTAATTATGTATGCTATATTGTTGGTTGTTTTATGAATTGGGAAACTTATTTTAAGTATTGTTGTATTTTAAATTATATGTTTAAAACCGTCGGGCCTAAAAGCGAAAATTTTACCCACTTTTTGATAGCTTCCGCATGTGTTGTCTGTTTTGGGCACGAGGCCTGACATTTTTGGTATCAGAGCTTAAACTGGGATAAGCTCAATTCCTTTGATCACACTTGAGTCTAGGCACAGTGTTGTGTGATGCATGTGCTTGACTTATGTGACTACGTGCTGCATATTTTGTTTTATATGCTTTCTATGCTATATCTGTTCTGTTTTTCCTTATCCTGTTGAGTGTTTTAGATGCCGCCTAGACGTCGTAGTAGAGGTAGTGGCAGTTCCAGGAATCAGGAGGGCAGAACGAGGATCAGTATAGTGCTCCAAGTCATACTCTTGAGAGTAGTGGAGAGGAGGAGGCTGAAGCTCCGCCGGCTCCGGTAGAGAGAATGGATGTGGTCATAGCTCGCTGTCTTCAATGGTGATGAATCGAGTGAGGATGCGGATTCTTGGCTCCATAGCGTCATACATCTTTTTGATCGAGCCCAGTATGACGATGATCTCCGGTTGAGGTTGGTGACCTTATTGTTGAGGAAGTCCGCAGAGCGTTGGTGGCGAGGTACGTCTAGTACCTTACTGGAGACTGGTGTTGGCATTACTTGGGACACTTTCTACCAGGTCTTCAGGCAGGAGTATGTCCCCGACTCGTATGTGGCTGCCCGTGAGGGGGAGTTCGAGTTCTTGGAGCAGGTTCGTTGTCTGTGCGCGAGTATGCTCGCAAGTTTTCTGCTTTGTTGGAGTATCTTCCGCATGTTGCTGGCCGGGAGAGGGCCAAGAGTACCAGGTTTGTGGAGGGCTTGAATGGAGATCTGTACCAGAGCGTTCTGACAAGCAAGCCCAAGTCGTATGCTGAGGCTGTGGATACTGCTATCCACATCGAGGAGGGCATGAAGAGCCGTAGTGCGCTTAGTAGAGCGCAGGTGGCGCAGGCGGTGCAGGGTGGTAGACCCGCTGGTCAGGGAGCTCAGTCGTCTCAGAGTTCTCAGTCCGCGCATTTTCCTTCAGCAGCAGCAGAAAGGTAGCTCAGCAGTCTGGACGTCAGAGGTTTCGACCCCGCGGTCAGCAATTTAAGAAGAAGTCTGGTTAAGGGTCTTCTGGTTCTGGCAGCTCGAGTAGCAGCGGCTCTCGGGTGGAGTTTTGTGGTTTTTGCGGTGGAAAGCATTCTTCCACGCAGTGTGTTGGTGTGCAGGGTTCCTGCAACCTTTGTGGTCAGTACGGGCATTTTGCGAGAGTGTGTCTGTCAGCTGGATCACAGCAGGCCGCGGCCCAGCCTCAGGGTCGTGGGGGTCAGTCTAGGGGCCGTTCGCAGCAGTTTCAGCAGCCCCGTTTTGGTGAGACTCCGTTTAGGCTATTTCAGCAGCCTGGCCCTTCGCGTTTTGGGCAGTCGTCTCAGCCTTTCTTTCCAGGACCCAAGCATGCTCAGGTTAACGCCTTCACACGGGAGCAGGCCGAGGAGAAACCGAGCCTGGTGATTGGAGGTGCATGCTTTGTTTTTGACTTTCCTGCTCGTGTGTTGTTTGACACCGGTGCATCGCATTCGTTTATTTCGGATTCGTTCGTTGTTGAGCATGCTTTGTGTACCGTCCCTTTGCACGATGTTGTTTCTGTTTCTACCCCCGGTGGTGTAAGCCTGTTCTTGCAAGAGATTTTGTTGGATGGTGTGTTGTGGTTTGGTGAGCATGCCTTGTTAGCGAATTTGATCTGTTTGATGTTTTGGGATTTCGATTGCATAGTTGGGATGGATGTGCTGTCCAACTATAGGGCCTCCGTGGATTGCTTCCATGGGATTGTGCGCTTTAGGCCTTTGTCTGGCGAGAAGTGGGACTTCTACTGCCAGGATTCGAGATCGAAGATTCCGTTGGTCTCCGCGATGGAGATGTTTAGCTTGTTGTCTTTGGGTAATGCTGGCTTTATGATTTACGCTTTGGATGCGTCTTCTTATTCTAGTGTTCAGCTTAGTGACGTTCCCGTGGTGCGACACTTCCCCGACGTGTTTCCGGAGGAGATTCCTGGTTTTCCTCCGAGACGGGAGATAGACTTCAGCATAGAGTTGGTGCCTGGCACAGCTCCGATTTCTCGTGCCCCGTATCGTCTAGCGCGGGCGGAGTTGAGAGAACTCAAGGTACAGTTAGATGATTTGCTGGAGAAGGGTTTCATTCGCCCTAGTATGTCACCGTGGGGAGCGCCCATTTTGTTTATAAAGAAGAAGGATGGCTCAATGCGGATGTGCATTGATTTTCGTCAGTTGAATAAAGCCACTGTCAAGAATAAGTACCCGTTACCGAGAATCGATGATCTGTTTGATCAATTGCAAGGTTCTGCGGTGTATTCTAAGATTGATCTTCGTTCCGGGTACCATCAGCTCAGAGTAGGGAACAAGATGTCGCGAAGACTGCGTTTCATACGAGGTACGGACATTTCGAGTTTTTGGTAATGCCGTTTGGGTTGACAAAAGCGCCTGCAGTCTTCATGGATCTGATGAACCGAGTCTTCCGAGAGTTCATAGATCAGTTTGTGATTGTTTTTATAGACGACATCCTGGTGTACTCGAAGACTCCGAGGGAGCACAAGGAGCACTTGGAAATGGTTCTTCATAGGTTGAGAGAGCAGCAGTTGTATGCGAAGTTTTCCAAGTGCGAGTTTTGGTTAGATCGCGTTGTATTTCTGGGCCATGTCATTTCAGCAGATGGCATTTCTGTGGATCCCAGTAAAGTGGATGCCGTATTGAACTGGGAGCGACCGAGAAATGTGTCTGAGATTCACAGTTTCTTAGGTACGGCTGGCTATTATCGTCGTTTCATTGAAGGGTTTTCTTCTATAGCAAAGCCGATGACCCAATTGACCCAGAAGGATAAACGGTTTGTTTGGACTGAGCAGTGTGAGAATGCTTTTCAACTGCTCAAGGAGAAGTTAACTACTGCGCCTGTGTTGGCTTTGCCGTCCGGTTCAGGTGGTTTTGTTGTTTGTTCTGACGCTTCGCTGAATGGATTGGGCTGTGTGTTGATGCAGAATGGTAGAGTCATTGCGTATGCCTCGCGGAAGTTGAAACAGCACGAGACTCGTTACCCAGTTCATGATTTGGAGTTAGCAGCGGTGGTCTTTGCGTTAAAGATCTGGCGTCACTACCTGTATGGCGAGCAGTTTGTGGTGTACTCCGACCACAAGAGTTTGCAGTATCTGTTTTCGCAGCCTGAATTTAACATGAGACAGCGTCGGTGGATGGAGCTGCTTAAGGATTTTGACAGTGAGATTAAATACCAGCCTGGGAAGTCGAACGTAGTGGCTGATGCTTTGAGCAGGAAGGCTAGTGAGATGCTTGCGTCGCTGTACATCTCCAAGGATCAAGAGCATCTTAATACTACGGGTTGGAGATTCTATCCGGCTGAGGATTGTGTGATGGTTTCATATTTTCAAGTGGAACCGCATATTGTTTCTAGCATTTGAGCAGCTCAGAGGACCGATCCGTCAATCCACGAGTTGAAGTTGAAAGTCAGGGCTGGCGAACTTGAGGACTATTCTGTCTCGTCTGATGATTGTTTGCGTTTCCGGGATAGGTTGGTTGTGCCCAATTCGATTGATTTGAGGGAAGAGATCCTTCGAGAAGCGCACTGTAGCAGACATAGTGTTCATCCTAGTGCACGGAAGATGTACCATGCTTTGAAGCCGCACTTTTGGTGGGCTGGCCTGAAGAGCGATGTTGCTGATTTTGTCGCTCGTTGTTTGAACTGCCAGATGGTTAAGGCCGAAAGGATGAGACCTGGGGGTCTGTTGCAGAGTTTAGAGGTGCCCCAATGGAATTGGGAGCACATTGCGATGGATTTCATAACGCATTTGCCTCGTTCTAGCCGAGGATGCGATGCTGTTTGGGTAGTTGTAGACCGTTTGTCTAAGTCTGCACACTTCATTCCCTATGGGATGACCTTCTCGTTGAAGAAGATGGCGAAGTTGTACGTTGATTTTGTTGTTAGATTGCATGGTGTGCCTGTTTCAATCGTGTCTGACCGAGATCCGAGGTTTACTTCCAGGTTTTGGAAGAGTTTTCAGAAAGCTTTGGGCACTAGATTGGCTATGAGTACCGCGTATCACCCCTAGACAGATGGCCAATCTGAGCGAACTATCCAGACGTTAGAGGATATGTTGCGTGCTGTTGTGTTGGATTTCGGAGGTAGTTGGCAAGATGCGTTGTCTTTGGTTGAGTTTTCGTATAATAACAGCTACCAAGTGACGATTAGCATGGCGCCTTTCGAGGCATTGTATGGACTCAAGTGCAGATCGCCAGTTTGTTGGGAAGAAGTGGGGGAGAAGCAGCTATCTGCCCCTGACTTTGTGCAGCAGATGAAAGATCACGTGGATCTTATTAGACAGCGGATGAAAGCTGCCCAGGATCGCCAAGCCAGTTATGCGAATAAGAGGCGTCGACCTCTTGAGTTTCAGGTTGGCGATCGTGTATTTATCAAATTTTCTCTGTTTCGTAGTGAGATGCGCTTTGGCGCAAGGGAAAGTTAGCCCCTCGTTACGTTGGTCCGTATGAGATTGTCGAGAGGATTGGCCCTTTGGCATATCGTCTGTTGTTGCCGTCCGAGTTATCTTCTCTGCATGACGTCTTTCACGTTTCCATGTTGAGGAAGTATGAGCCAGATCCGTCTCATGTGATTGGAACTGACGTGGTAGAGCTAGATCAGTCGTTGAGCTATCAGGAATACCCTTTGCAGATCCTTGGCAGAAAAGAGAAACAGTTGAGGAATAAGACCATTTCGGTCGTGATGGTGCAGTGGAGCAAGCATGGTAGGGAAGAAGCTACTTGGGAGCTGGAAGAAAAGATGCAGCGCGAGTGGCCGCATCTGTTTGAGTAGCTGTTGAGCTAGCTTTTCTAGTCGCTTGCAGTTTTGCTGTTTTCCTTCCTTAGTTGTTGTGATTTGTTTGCTCAGTTATCTTGAACTCTTGGCCTGGTGTTGGGCGAGTTTCTTTTTAGTTTTCTGTTGTTGCTTCGACTTTTAGTAGCTGTGTTGTATTTCAGAATTGTTGTTTGATTTCGAGGACGAAATCCTTTTTAGTGGGGGAGAAATGTGAGACCTGATTTTGTATTAAGGATTAATTGTTGGAATTAATCTGTTGATTAAGAGATTTTGTGGTTTAGATCTCTGTTTTGAGGTTTGAGTTGCATTTTCGGGTTCCATTTCGTGTGTTGAACAATTCTGGAAATTTTGTATTTTCGCATGTTTTGTGTTGAGCGCTAAACGTCGTCGTTTGAGGTATTGCGACTGGTACCAACTGCGAGGAGTTGTGCGTCTGGATGACCAGTCGAGGAACCAGTCGTTGGTTATTA